>CAWUHW010000005.1:3970336-4257469 GCA_963922195.1 Panagrolaimus sp. PS1159
GAATCATTGCTTAATTTCTTACCCGTTTATTTTATGAAATTTCTTTAAAAATCATGAAAAATTTCTCATCATAAAAAATGTTGCATAAATTAATTTTTTTTCACTTTCTTCAATTTTTTGTCTAGTCTCTTTTTTTCGTTTGTTTGTACCTTTGATCATTTTCATTTTTTTCTCTGTCAATCGAATTTTAAATCTTTGCTCTTTTGTTCGAAATTTGTGAAAACAACATGCATGAAAGGGATTATCTTCTTCTCTTCCATTTTAGTCATCTCTTTGTTGTGGCACAAGTTAAAATTTAATGGCTGCTTTTTTTCTGCGTCATTAAATAAACTTTATCTCTTTTATTCATATTTTTTTGTGTTCAAATATTTATTTACGGGTAATTTAAAGGATAATCCCCCCTGATAAAATAATTATTTCGTAATAATAATAATAATAATGCCTTTTGTCTAAAAAGCTAATGCGTGACAGTTTTTTTTTGTTAGAAACACGTGGTTTTTAAAAAAAAGTTTTATATCTGATCTTTGAAAATTTTTTATTGTTACAAAAACATCCCTTTAATCTTCGAATAATATTTTTTTGACTAAATACAAATCCGATAAACTTCCATTTGTGACCCATCGATAAAATTTTGCAAAATCAACGGCTTTGAATTTTGAAGTATTTTTTTGAGGAGTTGTTGAAATTTCAAAATTTAAAGAAGAATTGTTACTGAATGATGGCATTGAAAGTGATGATGGTGATCGAGTTAAACTAAAAAAAATAAATTTAAAAGTTTTTAAACCTACAGTAATCCAATTATTTTCCCTAATTAGTCTAGGAAAGAAATTTTTCGTTCAAACAATTTAAAAAAAAGAGTTCCAATAATTTTTTTAAGGAATTTTGGAACTCTTTCTTTTTGAAAAAAATGTTTTTTCCACGACTAAAAAAGGGCTACTTTAGAAACTTGTTCTAAATTGTTTTCCGGGACTTTCTTGAGTCATTTTTTATTATTAATTCAATTTGTAAATAACAAATTAGCTTTATTTTTAGCTGTGTTTTAAAGAAAAAAAGTATGTTTAGGAAAATAAATTTTGGAAGTTAATCTTGACTTTTTTGAATATAGTTTAGAACACTTTTTGCAAAAATTTTTTAAAGTTTTCAATTTCCTTCATTTATAAATTTGTTGCTTTTAACTAAATTTAAAAAAATTTTTAAAGAATTGTCTTTAAAAAAGTGTTCCATTTTTTATGCATAAATTAATATTCTTTTTTTACGAAAAATTGCACTATAAGCAAATTCTCCTGTGTAAAAAAAGGACGGAAACTTTCGTCATTGTAAAAAAGAATACAAAAACATACATTCATATAAAAATCCCCCTCGTTTTGTCCTTTAAATAAAAAAAAAGTTTTTTTAACTATCAAAGCTCAAAAATACTCCCATGAAAATACAGCCATTAAACAATATAGCTTTTTAAATTTTTTTCTTAAAATAATAATAATAAACAACTTAAGGTTTCTTTCTTTTTGAAATGAGTCATAGATTTTCATATTGTCTAATAAAAAAAACGGCTAAAGTTTATTTTAAAATAACCCTAAAATTTGTTTCTACAAAAAAATGCATTCGTAAGATAAAAGTGATTCTCTTGAAACGAAAATGAACAAAATTGCAAACCTTATTGGAGATCCACGTCCAACGTAATCGGGATGAAATTTAAAATTTGATCGATTTTTCAATGTTGGCACCGGGGTTGGTGCAATGGGGGACGGTGAGCTCTTCCAATCGGGTTCCATCCAATCTTCATAAAATTTTTGAGCATTTTCAATCGAATTTCGAGATTTTTTTATTTTTCTTTTTGAAATTGTTTCCATTGTTTTTCAAAAAACAAAAGCGAAATATCAAAAATAAAGGCTCATGTTTCAAAAAGTTTTTTTCTGGCTTGCTTTTGTTTCATGGATACGCGTTTCAAAGCGCTTCCTGCTTTTTTAAATAATTCTCAGTAGCAACGAATGTAAGCATAAATAATAAATTTTTCAATAAACGAAATTTATACACCTGTTTGATTTCTGAATATTTCATCAAATTTGCATAAATTATATTTTCAGATGTCCTTGTTAAGACTCTTAACAAGAAGTTTCATCGACTCTTTTTCATCGACTCTTTTTTCATCGACTCTTTTTCATCGACTCTTTTTTACATCGACTCTTTTTTTCATCGACTCTTTTTTTCATCGACTCTTTTTTTCATCGACTCTTTTTTTTTATCGACTCTTTTTTTCAAATTGGCTGGTGTTTTGTCTTTTGTTGCCAACAACAAAAAAGAATATTTTATGAATAAAAGAAAGCTTAATTCTGATTCTACAACTTCATCTCCTCTTCGAAAAAAATCAAATATGCCAAATTTTGACAGAATCAAAACTGAAGCAAATGAAATTATTAAAGAATTAAATGCCGTCAATAATCAATGTGTTTTAACAGAAAAAACAAAATCTGTAATTCATCAAATGCTTTTAGTTATTGATAGTTGTACTGAAATTATTGATGCTAAAAATGAAACAATTGCTGCTAAAGAAGATATTATTGTTGAACAAAATAATCATATTACTCTTCTTAATCAAACCCAACGATTAACTCAGCAAATCGTGGATGCTCCAAAGCTTCGTGAACATAATCGATCAATTGTTATCAAAAATCTTCCTGAAAGTTTAAAAACTACTGTTGCTGAAGTAACCAAAGAAGATCAAGAAAAAGTTGAAAAGCTTATAAATGATGTTGGGGCTTATTCCCAAGTTGCAGCATGTTACCGTATGGGAAAGAAAGTCGACCAAAATGGAAAACCAAGAATTAGATTAATGAAAGTACAACTTCAAACTTCATCGCAAGCAAGAGAACTCATTATGAATGCAAAAAATCTCAAAGGAAATCAAAATTATCAAAAAGTTGTTATTCGCAAATCTATGACTGCTTCTGAACTTGCTGAAGAATCAAAGAAAATTGAACAATTGCAAAATCGTATTAATGAACTCAAAATTTTAAATCCTCAAATGCAATATGTCATTTATGCTGGTAAAATCTGTGAAAAGCAATTGGATGGATCAAAGCCTGTACCTGTTAAAAATGAAACTTTAAATATTAATTTTACTGGTGGAAATTCTGAACCTATGGATGCCTCCAAATTTTGATGCAGTGAATCTTTTGTTATGTGAATGTAAGCCTTTATTTACTTGTTTTTATTGTAATAGATTAGGATTAGAGAATAGGAATTTAAATATAAATTATTTTAACTTAAAATTTAAGCTCATTAATGCTAGGAGCCTTAAAAACAAGGATAAATTTTTAACTCTTTATCTTCGGGAGTATACTGATACAATTTTTTGTTTTACCGAGACGTGGTTAAACCCTAGTTTTAAATCTTCTCTTCTTGTAGAGGATACCAACTACATCGTCGTCCGGTGTGATCGTCTTAGACGAAATAAAACCAGAGGCGGTGGAGTCTGTATCTTTATTCCAAAGCATTACCCTTTTACCCTTAGAAATACTTTTCCCAACCAATTTTTTGAATCTTTAACTATTGACATATTCTTTGGTTCCTCCTCTTTTTCTTTAACTATCTCTTACATTCCCCCAAATATCAAAACCGATAATCTTAGAAATTATTGTGAAATAATTACTAACATTATCACTAACTCTAATACCCCCCAACATATTTTGTTGGGTGATTTTAATTTACCTGATATCTCTTGGGGCAATTTAAGTTGCAACACAGAAAAATCTTTAATTTTTACTGATTTTTTAAAAGCTTATAACCTTAAAAATTTAGTACTAATTCCTACCCGTAATGATAATATCCTTGATTTGGTCTTATCAGATACTCCTGAAAATATTTCTAACGTTTCAACTGAGCCTCCTTTTGCTACCGCAGATCATAGTATTGTAAATTTCTCTCTTTCTTTAGTAAATTCGCCCCCTTCCCCTCCCACATATTCCTTCAAAAACTTTAAAAAAGCAAACTTTTTTGCAATGAATCTTTTTTTCCTCCACCATCCCTGGAATTTCCCATCTGAGATTAATGTCAATAATATTGACTCTTTCTATAATGAGCTATTACTAGTGATAAACCATGCTATCTCTATATTTGTTGAAACAGTAATACCCTCATCATCTGACAGACTTCCACCTAACATTAAAAAAATGATTGATTATCGCAACTCTATCCCTCCTATCTCTACAAACTTTAAACGCATTTCTCTCATTTCTAAAAGGATTATTTCGTTATCTTCTAAAGCTAGGCGTTCTAAAGAGCATCGCATACTTAAAAAGCATGGGATGAAAGGCATGTTCAATCATCTAGGCAAACTTTTAAAGAATGATACTACTGTACCCGCCTTAAAAATAGATGACCAAAATTTATTTTTGGATACCGATAAAAGTACCGCTTTTGCAAAAAACTTCTTAACTTATTATCACCCCAATAAATGCAATTATGATCATTTCGAATCTGATGATAATCCCTTACCTGAACTTACTGAGGCTTCTGTTCTTGAGTATCTTAAGTCCCTTCCATCTAAATGTAACACCTCACCTGATGGTATACCGTATATTGTTCTAAAAAAATGTGCTATAACCCTTGTGAAACCTTTAACTAAACTTTATAATTTTTCTTTATCACAAGGAACAGTACCTTCTTTTTGGAAACAAGCTACGGTAATACCTGTCTTTAAAAAAGGTGAAAAGCATTTTCCATCTAATTATAGACCTATTTCTTTAAATTGCTCGCTTTCTGCTATACCCCAAAGTATCATTATTGATTATTTAACTGATTTTTTTAAAGAAAATAATCTTCTTCCACCCTGTCAGCATGGGTTTACTAAATCCAAAAATGTAACTACCCAACTTCTAGAGACCTTTGACTTTGTTACTGAAAAAGCTGACAAAAATATCCCAGTAGATATTATTTACTTCGATATGAAAAAAGCTTTTGACCGAATGAAGCATTTTATCCTTTTTTGTAAACTTAAAAAAGTTAAAGTTCCTAACTCTATCATTGCTTGGATTCAAGCCTTTCTATCTAATAGAAAATTTAGAGTAAAAGTAGGTGAAACACTTTCTGATTTTTTTGATGCTAATTCGGGGGTACCTCAAGGATCTAAACTTGGTCCTATACTTTTCATATTCTTTATTGCTGACCTTGTATCTTTCTGTGAGACCCCAGGCGTACTGCAAAAACTTTTTGCTGATGATCTTAAAGCTTTATCCTCTGAACTTAGACAACATAATTCTCCTCTTCACCTCTTTCTTAAAAAACTTGAGTTATGGATTGTTGAAAATGAACTTGAGATCGCAATTAATAAGTGCAATGTCCTGCATTGTTTACCTAAAAAGAACCCTAAAATCTCCTATTTCCTTAACGGAGCCAAGCTTCCGAACAACCAATCATCTGTTAGAGATTTAGGCTTAATTGTTTCTGCAGATTTGAGTTGGGATGAACATATTAACACTATCTCAAAAAACGCTATAGCGCGCTCTTTTATCCTTTTTAAGGGATTAAAATCCACTAATGCTAACCTTTTATACCACATGTACACCACTTATGTCAGACCACTTGTTGAATTCTCAACACCCGTCTTTAATCCTACAAAAAGAAAGCTCATTGATAAACTTGAAAAAGTTCAAAGAATTTCTATTAGAAATATTTTTTTAAGATGTAAAGTTTTAAGAGAATTTTCTAATGAACCTTATGAGGATAAATTAATCCGATTAGGAAATCTCATTAACTCCAAAGTTGAAACGTTAGAATCTAGGAGAAACAAGTATGACCTATCATTCCTTAACGATTACCTTAACGGTAGTCTGAATTTCACGCTTAACCTTATTAAAAGAAATACTATTACCCGGGGAGCAAACCAAAAAATTTCAATACCCAAATGCAGTCAACATAATAATATCAGAAAAAATTTTTTTACCACTAAAGCCACGTCATGGTATATAAAATTACCCAGGAATATTCAGTATACTTCCCATAAAGAGTTTAAAAATCACCTCTTAGCATTATGAGTTTTTAAGTTTTAAGTTATACATAATTTCTCTGTTCCACCTTCTCTATTTTTAATTACATTTTATTTTTGCTTACTTCACTTTATCAATTTTTTCTTTCATCTTCTATTGTTGAGCAAATGAAAAAATGAGGAGTATTTATTTAATTTAATTTTTTTATTTTGTGTTTTGTGTTGTTAAAATACTGTATTTATTTTAATTTAATTTATTTTTCTGTATGTTTTTATTTTATGTAATCAGCAAGTGTTCGGGCTTGCAGAATAAATAATAATAATAAAAAGTTGTTAAGGCTACACACTTTTCTATTAAATTGTTTTACCTTTTTGCTTCTCTCTTTTTTTACGGAAAAAATAAATAATTCAATTTCCAATTTATTCTTGCAAAAAAACTGCTCCTTAAAAAAAGTTTGTTAAAAAGATTTCAAAATGAAAACCTCTCGAATTTTCTTACGTCAAAAAATTGTAAATCTCCTTTTTTTGATACTCAAATTTCATAGTTAAAGGAAGCAAAAAAAAGGAAGCAAAAAAGAGCGTATAAAAAATTTATTACACTTTTATTCAGTTTTTTAAAACTTCAAAAAAAAGCTGTAAATCTTTTTTTTCTTGGTAAATTTTTTTGTCGTCATTTCTTTATTTTTGAAAACGAAGGAAAAAATAATAATGAAATGTGAATATTAAATTTTTATTTGCGTAAATTAAAGAAAAACTTTGAAATATATAAAAACTACAGAAAGGAAAAAACAAAGCTTTCAAGTTTTTTTATGCTTTTTCTTTTTTGGCACAAAAATAGTTTTTTTTATGATTGTTTTTTCTTTTTGTAAAATCCAAAATAACAGAAACCCACGGATTTTGACATTTTATAAAAGTGTAAAAAAAGAAAAGAGATACAAAAAAGAAACCATTGAACAAAACATTTTTAAAAAAGGGTGGCTTCTGCTGCTGTTTTTTTGCTTTAATATAATTGCAAACGGAAATATATTGAAAGAAAAAAAAATTATTATTCTTTTTTACAAACAAAAGCAAGTTTAATTATTATTATATTTTGAAATCAATGAAAAATATTTATTTGGAAAAACAAATTATTTATTTTGAAAGATATCTTTCCAGCTGCTGCTGTTCTATCTTTTAAAATATGGATACTGTAGAATCTTATGATTTTATTCAAAAAATAAAAAAAGGGAAGAAAAATGATAAATGCCCTTTTTAAGCTTAAGGATTCAAATTTCTTCAAGTGATATGTTGAAAAATGGCATTTTTCCATACTAAAATTTATGATTACTTTTGGTTTTCTTCTTTTTTTCTTTCAAGATGATTACCCGAAAAGTGCTTTGATATTTGCTTTACTTTTTTTTCAAGGGCATTGTTTTTTATGTGCCCTTGTCTGTTTCTTCTTTACTTGTTGCTTGCTTCTTTTTCTTTCACAGAAATTCATCATTATTTTTTTCTTTACAATATTGTGTTCCATCTTTCTTTTTACACACATCAAAAAAAAGAAATTTACGTAATTTATCAAACAACTCTGGCAACAAAATAAAATTTCAAAGATATATAAAAAACATTTTTTTGTTTAAAAAACAATTTTTAACATTTTTAAATAAAAAAGCACAAAAAAATAGACAGAAATTAAAATAAATTAAACAAAAGTTTGACCGGTTTTTGAAAGGAAAAAAAATAAGTTTTTAAAATTCTAAAAATATGTTTGTTTTTTTGACAATCAAGGAATTTGTTTTCTTCCAATGGAATGAATGGCATTTTTCTTTAGAATCCTTGAATTGAACGCTTTGTCAATTGTTCACCAAGATCTGCAAGGCGTTGTCGAAGTTCTAATTCATCGATATCATTTTCAGATAACATAATTGGTTGTGATTCTTGTTTTGATTGAAGGGCATCTTGAATTATTTCAATTGGAATTAAGCCTTCAGCTTCTGCCATCTCATCTTCGGATTCAGGAATCAAAACAAACTAAAAAAAGAAGAAATGATGAAATAAGTTTAAATTTCAAAAAATGATATGTAAACCCTTTAAAAATACTTTTCAAAAAAAATTGATGCTATTTTTGGTAGAATGTATTTTTTCCTTCCTTCAAAAAATGGCTAATATCGTTATAGTCTGTCATTCTCAAAGCCAAAAAAATGAAATGAGAAAAAAAAGTAGTAAAAAACACGCTAGTTTTTTTTCGCCCAATTAATTTTTTTTTCTCATTCTTTTGCCTAATAAAATAAATATATATACAAATGACATTCGTAATTCGTATAGCTCTGTTTTTCAAAAAAAAAGAAAAAAAATGTTTTGAATATTAATTTTCATTGGGCTTTAAGCCAAAAATGGCATGCATGAAAAAATTACGGTAGCAATAAAAATTATGAGAAAAATACATTTTTTTAAATGTAAAAATAAATTTAATCGGTTTTAAATTTTCAATACCTTAAAAATTTGAAGGAGGTTAGAAATTAAAAATAAATAAGTTTTTGCAAAAAAAAAGGAAATCAGAAAAAAAGAGATAAATAAGGATTAATTTTTTAAAGTTTAAAAATTCAAAAATTTGTTTGTAAATATGGGATTAAAATGTTGGCAAATTTTAGTTTTTGTTTTTTCAGGGCTAAAAAAATTTTTAGTCGAAAGTAGAATTTAGATTCCAAAATGCTTTTTTTCAAATTTTTTGGATATGTAATTTTTGACCTTTTTTATTGCTTCTTCTTTTTTTGGCTTATTTTCATGCCAAATTTAAAATTCAATTGGGCATCTTTTGATATATGCCATGGCATTACACGGATGAAAGGTTTCAAAAAAATAATATTACTTACTTGTCGATCATCTCCATTTCCAACACCATCAAATTGAATTTCATCATTTTCTGACATTGCAGGTTCTTCAATGACAACAATTGGTTGTTGTTCATCTCCTCCATTTAAAGGAATAGGAAAAAGTTCAACGGCACCATTTTCATTTATTACAGGTACTGTTCGACTACTTCTTCTACCACCAGCTCTTCGCACTCTAGCTCCCATTGAATTTATTAATCTTCTTTCATCAAAATTATTTGGAATTGGAACAAAATCTTCAACAAAACCATTTTTTTCATTTTCAAATTCTTCAATTTTTTGTTGCAATGCTCTTTCAAGGGATAATAGATCAGAATCTGATAATCCTAAAATTTTCAATGTTTTATTTTTTAGCTTAAAAAATGCTTCAACAAAAACTCATTGAAAAAATTGTTGCTTTTTGTTTAGTTTTTTTTTTGGTGAAACAAAAAACTCATTAATTCTGTGCATTTCAAAGAAGATGAAAAAAGAAAGAGAGCAAAAAATGAAAAAAAGGGAGAACCTTGTTTGATGTCTTCTTTTCCAGAATTTTAAAGCAATAAAAAATGTCTCAAAAAATAATTTTAAAAAATGATAATAGAATTTTAAAAGAAAGACTAAAGAATTGACTTCGTTTTTTTGAATGCTGACTTCCTGTAATTTTAGGTATTCGAAAAATGGAAGAAGAGGTGGAAGACTACAGTAATTATATGAACATGTTTTTGAGGGGATTTAATAATTTTTTTGTAGCAGGAATTTAATGTTCCGATATTATTAATTGCTGTATTATAGTTTTAGAAAACATTCAAAAAATCTTCCCTCAACCAATTAAAACAAAAAATGACAGTAATCAAAAACTGTCAAAATTTTATAATTATCAATAAATTTCAAAGATTTTCGATAGCATTTTGAAAACACTATAAAATTTGATAAAAGTGAAAACTTACTGCTTAAATCATTTTCTGTTATTTCATCGGTTGGCAAATCAATTTCTTGAAATTCTTCCTAAAAAACACAATGAATTCAAAGATTAAAACAAACAAATTTTTTCTAATTCCCATGTGTATTGTTTTTAGTTTTACACATTTAACGATCTCCTTCCATCAAAAATGACTTCCAAAAAAACATGAAAGTGTTTAAAACAAAAACTTACGGAAATTGGAGCAGAAAGCGCAAAAAATATAAAATTTATTATTAAAAATATTATTGCCAAAACAGGTGAAGACTGTAGTTTTAACATAATTTTAAATTAAATATAGAAAAAGAAATTAATTTTTTTTAAAAAGCCAGTTGGGAAAAAAGAAAAACGTGTATATTTTACTATGGCTTTTCTTTCAACTGACAAAAAAATGAGCTTTTCCTTTTTCTTTCAAATTTTTGAAGTGACAAGCTTTCAGCTTTTTTTCAAAGGGGCGGAGTTTTTCTTTTCTCAATGCCAAGGCATTTTTTCCAATGCCACTATCATGCTCATCGTACATTTTTAAAGACAGAAGGAAAAGAAGAAGGCGGTAGTGAGGGAGGCATTTTTTTCCTTTCCTTTCTTCAAGCTTAAATTTAAGTAATAGAAGACGGAAAAATATTTCTGAAGACAGAAGAAAAATTTGGCATTCATTGCTTTCTTCCCTCTCATTTTATTTCTAGCCCCCCCCCCTAAGGGAATAATAGAAGGAATAATAGAAGCATCTTATTTCAACAATCATGCACAAAAAAATGAAGTCAGTCTTTAAATTTCATTGCATGAAACAAAAAAAACAATCTTTGTTGCCCCAAAAAAAATACATAAAACGTTTTAAAACAATTGGTTTAAATTCATTTTTTTATTTCAAAATAAACACATTGAAAAAATACAAGGAAGGAAACAAAGAAACTGAAAAATATTTTATCATTGATTAAAAAAACATAGCTTTCATTAAAACATAGGCTAGGCTTAAAGATATTTTTAGAAATTTTTTTGTAAAAGTTATTTTGGAACTTTTAAACTGGCTATTGGTGAATCAAAAAATTTGTAAGCCCAGCCTGTGTTTTAATGGAACCAAAAAACACAGTGAAATTGTTGAAGTTTTCACATTTTTTTAATTAAATGATCAAAGTTCATCAACAAAGATGGATAACAGTAGAAAAAAAGAAAACGAACAATTCATAATTTTGTGCCATTTTTTTGACATAATTGATTGTTTTTAAAACATTTTTCTTTTTGTACTGTAATTGCTGCTGTTGCAACCAACATAAAACGAACATAATTCTTTCTTGAACCTTCTTTTTTAAATCCATGCTGTCCAACCTTCATAAAGAAGACAAAGAAAATCAAGATTTGTTGCTGTATCAATTAACATGTTAACCTACAAAAAAGATGGCATTTTTAAACAACTATAAAAAAAATATGACTTACTTGTTCTGTTGTCGTCATTTCAGGTCCCTCATGGCACATTGGAAGGGCATCAACACCACCACCTTGTCGACGTGTTACTGCTGCTGCTGCTGTTGTGGATGATGATGATGTTTTTGTAGTATCAGATAAACCAGCAGAAGAAGAATCTTCAATTGTTTGTAAATGTTCACAACCATTTAATCGTCGACGAATACGTTTTGAAATCATTTTTGCATGTGCATTCTCATCTTCACGTAAATGTCGAGGAATTGGATTTTCTTCATTTGCTTGTAAATCTTCAAATGTTGTACAAAGATTTGTGGACGTTAATTTAAGCTGATTAATTTCACCCAATTTTATTAAGCCATTATGAACTCTAAAAATTATTTCATCAAAAAAGCCGTGCCATTGTTAAACTTACTCATAAACATGTTCAGCAACAGACTTTAAAGCTTCATAACAGCTATCAACATTAAAATCAGTTTCATTTAAAAGTTTAAATCCTCGAGCTAGCGAATCCGAAAGATTTTCACTATATTGTTGAGCATAATTACAAAAATTATCATCACTACTTGAAAGGGATTTAATCAAAGGTCGAAAGAAGCTTGAAAGATTATAATGTTTTCGAATTGCATTATGCAAATTTGTTGTTAGTTCAGATAGCTTTTGATTTAATTCTGTTCTTTCAATAACGTTGGTTTTTCTTTTAAGTTGTGGTAAATGAAAAAGTATTTTTTGAATTGAATCTTCAAGTAATTTTCTGAAAAAACAACTTTTAAATGGAAAAGTTGTAAAAAAAATTTACGCAGAATTTAACCACAAAACTTGAAATTCTTGAACACGTAATTTAAACAATGAAAGATTAAATTGATTATTTGAAATATTACATTCACCATTTCCATAAACAGCAAGAATTGTTGAAACATTTACAGTTGCAGAAGTCATTTGATCTTGCATTGCCTAAAAAAATTTTATAGATCAAAAGACGAAACTTCAAAAATACCCAATCAACTAATGGATCATAAACAAATGCATCTAACATTGCTAAAAGAGTTTCTTTTCCAGATCGAAGGACACCCATTACATGTTCACAAGATTGTCGAAAAGTTCCCTAAAAATGCATACTTTAAAAGATATGTAATAGCCTTAAAAGGACTTACTTCAATTTGAGTTGGACCTAAAGCATTCACAATATTTCCAGTTAATCGAAATGGAACAGTTTCAGGAACACGTAAATGCCTTCCTTTATCAAAACAAATATTATAATCAATATGAATGACATCTCCAGTGCTTAAATTAATTAAAAGATTTTCCATATGTCGATCACCAAGTCCAATTACAGCTCCAACCTGCAATAATTAAGATTTAAAGGGAGCTGTAACAACAATAGAGGCACAAACCATAGATGCAACAGCAGTTGAACGAGCAAATCTTTGTGTAACTCTCCACCATGTATCACTATTTCCGGCTGCCATCCAAAGTTCCCGTGAAAGAATATCTCGTGGAGTTGCTGCAATAAGTTGTTCCAAAACTTGTCGCAAAATTTGTCGTGGCCATAATTTTCGATCTTGTTGAACTTCCATTGGAATATTCTAAAAGCGACCATATTATTTTTATTGAAATCTAAAATGAAAAAGCATACATTTGCTTGAAAAGCAGATTTTAAATGTTTAAAAAAGATATCCATTGGACGTTCAATGGCATTCCCTTGTTTATCCATTTTATTATTTGTTGTTGTATCACGTTGAGATTGTCGAGATTTCCATTTTCGATATATTTGAAACATTGAAGTTGCACCTGATACCCATCGAATTAAACCTGATCGAATTCCAATTGGTGTAACAGAATAATTTTTACAAATATACGGAGGCCATGCATCTTCAGCAGAGATATGCTTTTTATCAGAAAGCATTAAATTACAAATATGTAATAATTGCATAACTCTTTCATCCAAATGTAAATCTTCTTGTCCTTTAAAAAGAAAAACATATTCTTTTCCATCTGAGCCAATAAAGGTAATCTTTTTTGGTCGAGTTTTTGTAACCATTATTGTAACTTGTTCTTTCATGCTTGAAATTGTAATAATATTTCCATCTTGTAATTCTTGGCCCGGCATTGGAATTGCCGAATTTCTCATTGATGCAAGAAATGGTGATAAATCATGAATGTTTAGAGAAAGGGAAGATTTCTTTGAAGCTCGATGATTAAAAACTGATGCAAGTTTTTTGAATGGACTCCAAGCTTGTTTGGGATCTTTAATTCGATGTTCAATAAAATGTTTTAAAGCTGCTGAAATATCTCTTTCAAATTCTTCTTTAAAGGATGCTTCATTCAATGAAATATCAGAAGTTTCAGTTTTAAAAGTTGAATTATAAAAATCTTCAAGAATTTGACAAATCTAAAAACTTTTTTTTGCAAGGGAAAATAAAATTCACAAAAAAAGCTTACAATTCCAGTAAAAAGTTCAGAACGTTTTCGACTAATTTCATTCTTTTCTTCAACTGTTAAATGCTTTGAAGCAAATGTTCGTTGATCTTCAATTTCAAGTTGTCGACATCGTTTTGTCATTTCCATATCCAAATTATTTAAAACAAACATCCATTTTTCTTCATTTAACATATTAATTCGTTGTAACTCTCGAATAAATTTTGTTACATCATTTACAAGCTGTGGATATTGTTTTTGTAAAGTTTCAACAATTCCCAAACATGCTGCAGACATTTGTGTTCGATCCTAAAAAGCAATCATTTGAAAGGTAAAAGTGTACTGTAAAAATGTGCATACTTGTTTAACATTTCCAGAAATTCCAAAACCACTATCAGCCATTTCAACATCTTCATTATCTCCAATTGAATTTTCATTTTCTGTTGAAGCTGCTTCAGATGGAATAAGAATCGATCGAGAAAAATATGCTCCAACAATTGCAGGGAAACATATTGCATGTGGGGATGTTACAGAAATCTTTTTCAAAAGATCACATATTGCAGTTCGAACTTTAAAATCTGGATGATTTAATCGTGCAAAAAGTTGTGGAATAATATCCTTCCAAATATTTTCATTTGTATCTGCAAGCCATCGTCCAGAGGTTGTAACTTCAAAAAGATCTGGATGACTAACAAGCATTTTAAGGATATGTAATGTTGCAGTTACAGTATGAATTGATCGTTGACTTTCTGCTGCAGATTGTTGAGCAAGAAAATGTAAATATCCTCTTAAGCTGATATCAAAAAGTGTTGTCTGTCGGCTTTTTATTTGTTGCCAAAGTCGTTCAAATGAAAGTGATTCAAAGGCACTTATTGAAACAGTTTTTAACAAAGTAATCGCTTCTTTTTTAAATGCAGAAAAATTTGTAGAAAGAGTTAAAAGGTTTTGAAATTCTTTAAATTTTGGATGATCTAATGAAATTCCAAATGCTTGTAGGCTCATTAGCTCAGTTCCAGTAAGATTTAAAATGCAATCTTCATCTTTGTAAAGTTGTTCCAAAGACCATTCAGCAAGCTTTCGATGCGCTTTTGCAAAATATACTTGTCGAGTTGTTAAATTTGAACCTATTTCTGTTGCCAACCAATACAATGAACCTTCCAAAGTTTTTTCTGCAGATGTATCACCACAAATATTTCCAAGAATATTAAATCTTTTAATAATCTAAAATGGCATTTTTGTGATTAGATCCAATTACAATATTATTCTTACCATATCCCATAATGGATTAGGTTGATATTTATTTGCTTCACTAATTCTTTGATATCCGTTTGAAACTTCTGTTGCCCAATTTCCAAGTTTTAGAACAGCTTTTCGAACTTTTTCAACTTGTAACAAAAATTCTGGATTTTCACGTTGCATTCCGGGTGCTGGTGGAAGACTTGGGGAACACATTGCAATATCTTGAATACTTATTGCATTTCCAAGTGTAAAAAATGCTGTTCCATCATCTTTGCCATTTTTTGAAAGTCGAGCAATTTTAGCTGATTGTACAATCATTTCTAATGACAATGGAATTGACATATTTGGACTCATTTGTAATTGGGTATGCATTAAAGGAAATCCTGGAGAAATTGGATAACCAGGAATTTGTCCAAATGTTTGTTGACTATAAACTGGTCCACTATGCATCATACCATTACCATATGGATTTTGTGAATAATTTGAATATGCTTCCATTGCATGTTCAGCTTTTTTTATTTCTTCCATTTGATGTAAATGATGTTTTGCAATTTGTAAATTTCCAGTTTTACATGCAAGCTTTGTTAAAGTCATATGTGATTGATAAATTGCTTCTGAATCATAATAATTTAGTCGATCAATCCATGAACCAATTTGTTGCCCAATAGATAATCGATCAACAGTATTTATTCGCCATTTATCCAAAAGCGTTTGATTTAACTCAATTAAATCCTAAAACATGTTTAACAAATTTTTATCAAAAAGTTCAGCCAAAAACTTACAACTTCTTTTTTCGGTTGAAATGCACCATTTTTATGTGTTTCAAATAAAAGTTTTCCAGACATTAACTTTCGAATTGTTTCCAAAATTGCAAATTTATTATGAAATTTTGTTGGAATATCTACCATATTTAGAGTATATAAATATTGATTAATTTGATTTCCAAGTTCTTTCAATTCATTTTCAACAACATTCATATGTTCAATTCTTTGATGGCGATTTTTCTTTTGTTGTGAAAAAATATCCAATTTTTGTTGAATATCCAAAAGTTTTTGTTCAAAATCCATTAGTCGAGATTCAATTTCCCATGGAAGACTTTGAGTTCTTCCTGCAACATTTGGCTCTTCAATTTTAATAGATTTTTCTTCACCATTAAATTTTGCAATTCGCTTCCATTCATTCCATAATGATGCATTACTACCTTCTGAAGCTGGAGAAGGAGGAGAATGTTTTAAAGATTTTAAAAATAAAGCAGGCATTCGAATCTTATTTAAAACAAAAATACGCTAAAAAATGTTTTTTTATTGACAGATACAGTATACCTTAAAAAACAAACCAATTCTTGAAGGAAGATTCGAGCAGTTTCATGTAAACTATCAAATGCAAGCATCAACTCAATTTTTGTTAAAGCATCTTCAAATTGTCCACCAGCTGCAGAAATTGCAGGCCAAATAAATTCTAAATCAATTCCAAAAATTTTTGTTGCAAATGTATGAATGCCATAGATTGCTTGAGGGGATGAAAGTTGTACAAGTGCTTTTACAAGCCAATACAAAACAAGATATAATGAATCATCCAATTTTAAAGCTAAAATAGTCACTTTTAATACCAAAGATGAAAAAAACTGTTTAAACCTTTTTTAGCAGCTTCTGATTTTTGTTGTTGTGAATGACAAATAAATGTTGCAAATCGAACAACTTGTGCATATCGACCAGCTTTATAACAAACTTGTAAAAGTGGTAGTGAAATTCGAGTAATCCATCCTTGACAAGATGAAAGATTTGTAATAAAAAATTGTCGGGATGATTCAGAAATATTTGCAATATCAATGATAGATCCGCGTTCAGCAAATGACATAAATTTTTCAAGGGCATCAACAAATGATAAAAAGCAATTTGTACGTAAAAAATCTTCTGATGGATAAAGTTTTGTACGATTAAATGTTTCTTCTTCAGAATCAGTATAATCTGGAAAAATCAAATATTCAAGGCCTTCTGGAATCTTTGAATTATTTGATGCATTCATTAATGTTCGAATTCCATCTAAAAAAAATGTTTTATTACTGGAAAAATGTCATTTTAAAAATGATTACTATCAAATGCAATAAAAGTTTCAAGAGGTTTTCCAAAACTTGTTTTCATTTTATTTTCAATACAGTATACTGCTAAATATGATATTGCATTTCTCCAACCATCAAAATCATTTCCAAATATTTTACTTCCTTCAATATTATTTAAAATTAAATCCACAGCTTTCACACAGCTTTCATTTCCACCATTTGCAAGTGGAGGCTCAAAGCTCATCATAAAATTTGATAAAAGTAAAAATTCTCGATGACCAAATGAATTTTCTTTTAAAATTATTTGTCGCTTTTCAAACATATCGGATAATGAATTTTGAAGTAATGGCCTAAAAAAATATGGGTGTTATGGCTTTAATATGAAAGAATTAAAGTATTTACCGAACAAGTGCAGATGAACGTAAAACATAAAATATACGTTTATATTCAATTTCTGTAACCGTTCCCATAAATGATAATAATTTTCGCCAAAACATTGCAGAAGTTGTATCATTTTTTTGTGGAATAATTCCAATAACAATATATTTTTGTGTAACAGATTCCAACAGCCTTCGAATTGCCAAAGGCTTTTTAACGCCAACAAAAGTGAAGAAGAAAAGTTCTGTTCTAAATGTTAACAATTGTGGCTTTTCTAAAATTGATCCAAATGCATCACCCAATGAATTTGGAATTGCTTGTGCCCAAAGAAGTATTGTTTCAATTGTATCATTTGTTAGAAGAGTGCCATTATGAAGAAGCATAGATAGCATTGAAAAAATTTCTGTTAAACATTTGCTATTTCGTGCTTCAGGAATTGTAAAGAGTCCATCGGAAGGACTAAAAGATGGCACAGATTTTCGAAGATTTGATACAACAGAAAAGAATCCATTAATTTCAGAAAAATATTTTGCTGTTTTTAAAAGTGTTATATGTGCAAGCGGGAATCTTGAAACAAAAATTCTATTTGAAATTGGAAGCTGTTCAAAAAGAAGTTCAAAAAGTGGTGGAGAAAGTCCACTCATAACAACCAAAGAATTTTTTGCTGCTAATAACGGCTTTAAAGATGTTAAAAGTGATACATATAAAACTTCTGCTTGATGCTTTTTGGGTGTTTTATCAGATAAAAGCTTTTCAACACAATCTTAAAAAGGTGTAATTTTAAAGAATGTTAAAAAATGTAAAAGCAAACTTACTTTTAAGCTTTTCAACAATAAATGCATAAATTTTTGGAAGCCGCTCAAAATCCAATGGATCAAGCATTTTTGTTAAAAGTGTTATTACTTCAAAAGCAATTGGCTTCTTTTCAATTAAAACATCATCAAAAAAATGATCATTTATAAATATTATTTGAATTAAACATTCTTTTGCATATCCTCCATAATTCAATATCTAAAAAATGCCATAGGAGTGTTACTATATGTGATAACGGGAATCTTGAGACAAAGGGATATATCAGATATAACAAACCGTTGAGAATTTTCTGATCAAAGAAGAACCTAGAATTAAAAAATTGTTATTATTTACAAAATCCAAAAAGTGTAATTTAGCTTACTATATACAGTAGAAGAAGAAGGTGATGATGAGAGCTTGTTGATGTCATCCTAAAAGTTTTTAAAACAGTTTTAAAGCAATGCAAAAATGGGTACAAACTTTGATGTCAGAAAGAATTTGTTCAATTGCAGTTGTGTCTTTTTTTGAGTCATTATTTGATAATGCCTGTACCAATTTTTCGTAATTTTGTACCAATGAAGACATACAATTCTAAAAAAAATAAATATCAATCAAAACTACAGATTAAAAAGTCAATATGTACAATTATAAGCTATTAAAAAAACATGAAAAAAATTAAGGAAAAAATGGTGATTAGATTTTTTTTACAGTTTCAGCGTGCCTGCCTTTTCTTTTTCTCTGATTTTTTTGTTTTTAATAGAAGAGAACTCTATTCCTTGCAACAAAAGTTTTTCAAGCAAACAACGTGTTCTCTTTTCGTGGTGGAACAATTTTAGGCTAAAAAATAAACAAAGGTCTATTTTTAAATTTTTTTAAACGCTAGTTTAGCATCTGCTTAGATTAGACTGATAAAGAAGCAGAACTGAAATAATTTTTCTATGAATATTAACTTCAAGATTTAAAGTAATAATCACGTTTTAATCGGAAACACGGTATACCGAAAAAATTTTGTTGAAAAGCTTTGATCATGAAAAATTTTTGCTCTAAATTGAAAAAAATACAAAAAAATAAAAAATAGATGCATGTTTGTTACCCCGAATTCTTTAGGATTAAGCAATTTTTGACTTGCTTTAAATTGCATCACTTCTGGCTCTTGTGATTGATCTTCTTCTTGCTGCCTTGGAAAGTCAAAAGAATTCTAAAAAATATTACTTTGAATAGGCATCTATAATATTTAGTTTATTTATTACTTGAATAATCAAATCAGAAAAAAATTGTTTCTTCAAATCAGGTTTATCTCTTTTTGATTCAATTAAATCAAATCCAGCAGCTTCATTTGAATTTTCATACGCTACAATATGAAGAGAAAAGGTGCTATTATTTGTGGTAGTTGTTTTTGGGCCTTCTTTTAATTCATTATTTTCTTGGATGACATTTAACAATAGTAAACACTTTTTTGAATTATTCCATAAATTTGAATTATTTTTTGTTTGTACATCATTTTTATCAGTTAGATCTATCATCAAATTTGTTAAAGTTGCAATCTTTTTAAAACAGAATGAAAAAATTTTTCGTTTTAAATTTGTGGAAAACGGCTATTGTAAAAATTTGTAACCCTAATAAAAATAAAAGAAATAATTTTTCTAAGGATTGCAGCTTGTTTTTTTACCGTAATTTTTTTGAATTTTTTTATTTTCAGTTGAAACACTTTTTGAGATTATTGAATTGACATTTGAACATTTTTGATTTAAATTTAAGTTGCTGTATTGAGTTCCATTTAAAGAATCAATAAAAGTAGGATTAGATTTACCTTTTAAAGATAAACAATTTTCCTTTGTTGCCATCTAAAATTTATTTTTCATTGATGCTAGCCGACGATTGTTAAACTAAATCGAATAAAGGAAGAAATTTAAAAGGCGTTGTAAAATTATTTACAAAAGTTTTCACGTAAGAAATGTAAGCATTCGTAAATTTTATTGAAAGATTGAAAATTTATACAGCATAAAATTTTTTACCAAAAAATATGTTGAAATAACACTTTTCAAAATTTTCTAACGTTTCTTTTTTCAAAAAAGGCACAAAAAAATGAGAGGCAAAATGCGTCTTTTTAATTTTTGACAGAAGCTTCTGCAGAAGTGATCCAACAAAATGTGACTACATTTAAATTTATTCAAACTAGAAATAAAAACACTTTGAAGAAATTTTAAATCCTCTTTTTTTCAAATATTATATTTTTAAAATTTGATGGAATCCAACTTATCTGACAGATTCATTACTGTAAGAATTATGAAAAATTCATTTTCGAGTTAAAGTTTTTTATTATGCGAAATAAGTTTTAAAAAGCTAAATTAAAACATTCTATGAAAAACTTTAGTTTTTATTTGTTATGAATGTAACCCTCTAACATTTTTGTTTTAAAAAACTACAGCAAAAAAATCGTATTGCAAAAAGGAACAATTTTCTTTTCTAAAAATTGCTGGAAGCGATCAAAGTGTTCTCTGCGAAAATGTTCGTTTTCTGAATGTCATCAAAATTTTTTTTCTTCACAATTTTTTGCTTTGCATAAAATTTTTTCACAATTTTTGCTGAAAAAATGTCTTCATTAGAACAACTTCACAAAAATCTTCTTTCTGAATTTAATAAAGATTCAAAGAATTTGGGTACTATTGAAAAGCTTCTTGCTGATATAAAGGTAATACTTTTTGGCTTTTTTCCCAATTTTTACTAACATATAATACTTTTTTAGAATAATCTTACTGAAGAAAACATTGGTAAACTTTCTCCTGCTGCATCTGCTACCATTCATCGTAAGTTTATTGTATGCTATTATATTTCTTTTGCATAATCTATTACCTTTTTAGGTGATTACTTTGAAATTTGTGCTCTTTTTGCTATTCTTAAGAAAGATCTTGATGGCTTTGAAAAATCTATCATTAATGTTCAAAGCTTTTATACCAGCCAAACCAATGATTCAACAAATAAATATTTGATGATTGGCTTACATCTTATGTTTTTGCTTGTTAAAGATAAACTTTCTGAATTCCATATGGTATGTTTGTTTTCTTTTATCAATGTTCGCTTGATTATGTACTACTTTTTAGCTTATTGAACAAATTGATCAACATTTACAACAAACTAATCCATACATTGTTACTCCTGTCAAGCTTGAACAATATCTCATGGAAGGTGCATACAATAAGGTTGTCCTTAATGAAAAGACAATTCCAAGTCCATATTATGCAATGTTTATTCGGATTCTAACTGATACTGTTCGTGGAGATATTGCTGTATGCATTGAAAAATCATACAAAAGAATTTTGATTAAAGATGCTATTCAAATGCTTTTATATGATAATGCTGATGAAGCTCTTGCATTTGCAGATAAACGTGGATGGAAGCGTGAAAAGGATATGTTTAGCTTTGAAGCATTACAAGCAACAAATGAAGGACCACCAAAAGCTCATCTTGATACAGAACGCATTGCAAAGCAAGCAATCTTTTATGCAAAACAACTTGAAATGATTGTCTAATATCTTATTTTATGTAAGCAAACGGTGTTTATTTTTCGTGTAACTTTTTTTAATTTAATTTATGTGCATGAATTTTTACAATAAATATTTGAGAACATCATTCTTTTGTTGTGGAGTTAGAAAAACCTTACAAGTTTTAGATTTTTCTTTAGTTGTTTATTTCATTTCCTTAAACTTCGCCGGTGGTTTAATCTTTGTTGCATTAATTTTGATGACAAAAAAGCTGCTAAAACTATTTAGCTTTTTTATATGCTTTCAGCAAACAGTGTTTAATATTGAATTTAATTAATCTCTTTTTTAAACAATCACTGCGGAAAATAAGAATGATGCAAATCAAAGAAAAAATGAACTTGCTCGTAGCAAAAAAACAGTTCATAGAAATTTATTACGACATAAAATATCGTAGACAAAATATTTTTTTTATCACTGCTAGAAAGACTTTATGATCCTTTGAAGTGAAGGCATCATTTTTAAAGATTACAAAACTTTCAGTCTGTTTAAATACTTTTGAAAGCGATTAAAACCAGTAAATATTGGCTTTGTTTTTTTGCAATATGAGTTTATTTATTATAACACTCACTATTACGTATATTGCTTTTAATAAATTTTTCCTTTAAAATTTTAACATTTTTTAGATGGCAACAAAAGATTATTCTTTACCACTTAAATCTAAACAAGATTTTGCTTTTAATTCAAATGGCCAATAGAAAAATTTCAATTTAAAGCAAAAAATTCTTCAAATGCATTTTCTGAAAGCTCAAATAATGTTTCATCTGAAAATCGAAAAGTCTTGAATTACGGTAAAACAAAAAAATGCTGCAGTCCTGCTTTAAAAAATCATTTTACTGATAAAAACAAGTTGCAAGCAAATCACTGTTTTCCTCTTTAAAAACAAAAATGGACTGCAGCATCAAAAAAATTGTTAGATTTTGCAAACAGTAATTATTCAAAAACTCAAAAACAGTTCCATTCATGGAATAAAGCAACCAAAAATTTATCACCAACTTTCGCATCCATTGATGGCTTCAAAAAAGAAAGGGGTGGAAAAGTTTCATGCTCAAGTTCCACCAATAAAAGCACCCTTTCCCTTCATATTGAAGCATATGAAAATTCAACTGTTTCTGATTTATTTGATAGAACTAAAAAATCTTTAAAACAAATTCAGGGAAATGCAAAGCAACTTTTTACTGATTTCGAATCAATTATTCAAGTAAATTTTGGCAGAGCTTTTTTTTCTGGTAAAAAAGTTTGTTTTATATAATCCATTTGAATTCCCAAGACAACAAGAAAATGTTAAAGCAAAGACGCCCAAAGTTGCACAATACACTGCATCCCAACGTTTGCATAATTCAAATCAGGTAAATCAATATATTCTAGAAGGGGCCAGCAGGGTTTCTTCTAAATAACGCCACGGATGACTAACTAACGAACAAAGTTGGTCGATAGCAAATCGTATATTGGAACGTAAGCCATAAAGTGATGCTGACTATAATATTCAGGTTTCTCGGTAGATTGTACCGTATGTTGGCAAAATGTTACTGTAATCATTTACCGAATTGGCACCTTTTTTCTTCGGTTTTAAATCTATTGAAGCTTTTGTGGTTTTCTTTTGGTACTTTAAGCCTTATAAAATGATGAGAAATTAGTATAGCTCTTCATCAATTTTGCATGAAACATGTAAAATAAACTGTTTTTTTTTTTCAACAAAGCGTTATCATTGATAACTTTATTCAACCTTTTTTATAGCATATATTTCTTTTTTAGATGAATATAAATCTCGAAGATAAAGCTACGGTTGTAACTGCTGCAACATTGGAAGGAAATATTTCAATTGGGTCATATACGGTTGTACATCCGCATGCAATAATTAAATCTGGAGATGGACAAATTATTATTGGAAAGAATAATATTATTGAAGAAGGTGTTTTAATTGAGAATAAAGGCCCACCTGGATCTGTAATGATTATTGGAGATGATAATATTTTCAAAGTTAAATCAACAATTTATGCAAATCAAATTGGTAATAATAATGTTTTTGGTGTTAAATCGATTATTGGTCAAGGAACAACCATAACAAATTTATGTTCAATTTGTCCATATGGTGAATATTACATTCAATATGAACCTATGAGAGAAAATACTGTAATTTATAATGGAGATTTTGATCAACGTACAAGTTCTGAAACTGCTACCGTATGTTTCTCTCTTTTGTTTTTTAACGAGATGTCTAAAGTATACCTTTTTAGTCAATTCAACTCCATGCTGAAGTTCTTCGAAAACTTCTTTTAAATTTTCATCGTGGTTATACTAAAAATGCAAAACCAAAATAATCTCATTATTATGTTTCTTGTAAATTATTCACTTTTTTTGAATATGTTTTTTTATATTAAAACAAAAATAAACTTTTGAAGAAAAAACCAAACAATAAAGTAGTAAGAAATCAACAACAAAGTACAATAAAAGAGAGAAATATTTTTTATTCGCCAAGTGGTATTGAATTTGCACCAGATGTTTGACGACGAGGAGCTTTTCGAAGTGCAGGAGTCTTGCGAGTTTGAATTCGTCCAATTTCTTGTCGACCAAGATGAATCCGTGCCTTTTGTGTACCAAAAACATCTTGTGAAACATTTTTACGTGGTTTAACACGAAGTTCATCCGGTACTCGCATGGCAGATTTGTATAAGCTATCACTTGCAATCTTTTTTCGATCAAGAACAAAATCAATACTTGGTCCAATTTCAATTAGTTCAACACGAGGAGTTTTTGAAGCAGATTTTTTTAGTTGAGTTCTATAAAGAAAAAATTAATAAAAGTATTACTGTAAAGGAATAACAAACCTATAAACCCGGAAAAGTAATACACCTTCAACAATTGTAAATGAAATAACAGTTTCTAAACCTTGAAGACGAATATTTGGGACCTTAACCCCTCTAAACCAATCAACCATTAAATTTCCCAATCGTTTAATTTCTTCATCTGATTCAAATAATGTTCCTTGTAAAAGAATACATGGCTTTGCACCAAGAATTGGAGGAGGTTGTTTAAAAGTCTTTGCAGGAATGTAATTTGTGATTCTCATTTCAAACATATCAAGAATATGATGATCAAACATTCGACCAAAAATTAGAGTATTTGGACGCTTCTTTTGATGTGAACCAAATGCAAAAAGTGAAGCATCAAATTTTGCAGAAAATTTTTCAAGTAACGTTTCATCTTCAAATAAATGCATTGCATTATGTCTAAAAATGTAGAAGTAAACGTTAGATGCAATACAGAAATAAAATTAGTTACCTTCTAAGATGTTGAGAAAGTGGCTTTTTAAGTAAATATAAATATTCCAAGACTTCATTAAGAATGGGAGAAGTTTTTGCTCCATGAATTGCCAAGCAACGTTTATCATTTTCATGAATCTTCGAAGCACGATTTTCCAAGAATCTTTTTCCCTTTCGGGTTTTTGGCTTTGCGCCATTTGCCGCCATAATAGCCATGTTGCTGATTACCTATAATTAAAAAAAGATTAATTAAAAATATGGATAAAATATAAACGAATAAAGAGAATCGGTAAAATCTGTCGTTGAAAAGGTAGCAAAAAAATATTCAAAGAAAATTGAAAAAAACCTAAGTTAGTTTTCGTGTTAAGAACCAGGAGCAGTTGCATTTTTTAAAACAATGTAGAAAAAATGAAACTTGGATTTTTTCTAGATCGACAAAAATAATTAATTCAATCAAAGAATGACTTCTTCTGTAAAAGCTGCAACAAAAAAGCCACATTCTGATGAAAAGGATAGATTCCCGTTACCAAACTGGGTTGGTCCACCATTAGAAGGTTCACATTTAGACTGTATTAAAGGTGATAAGCTTATACAGGTATTTTAACGTATTTTTATCTTACAAATTTTTACATTTAACATTTTTAGAAGCTATTTGTTGATGAATTGCCACTTTATTATTTTGGACGAAATGTTGAACTTTGTGAGATTCCAGTTGAACATGCTTCTTGCTCAAGAGTTCATGCAGTTTTACTCTTTCATAAACATCTTAAACGATTTGCTTTAGTTGATTTAAATAGCTGTATGTTTTTTTTTCTCTTCTTTTTTACAAATATCTATATATAATTTTTAGCTCATGGTACTTATGTTTCTGAAACAAAAATCAAACCATTAACACCTGTTTTTATGGATCCTGGAACAAAATTCTATTTTGGTGCTTCAACTCGTCGCTTTGTTATTAGAGAAAAAATAGAAACAAAAACTGAAAAAGCTGATGAAACAAAGAATGATTCGACAAATATTGCAAAACATATATTACCAGAAAATGAAGAAGAATTGGATGTAAGTGATTTTTAAGTACGGTAGCAACGAATAAAGATATTATTTTAGCATTTAACTGAATACAATACAGCTCAAAACAGAAGAATTCCGTTGATTGAACAAACACCAGAAGAAGCAAAACTAAAAAAGAAGCTAAGATCAAAATTGACTTTTGCTGAAGAAGAAATTGTTATAAATTTGGGTAAATTTTATTAAAACCTTTTGAAAATACAGTAATTTTTTATAGATGATCCATCTCAAGGCGTTTTTCAAAATCTTGTTCAAACTGCAATAATTCCAAAGAAGCGAAAACTCAGTGATACAGATTTTGATTTTCCATCTTTACAAAGTCGTCCAAAAGTTTCACTTCGAAAGTTAACCGGTGATGATCCAGAAGATGATATGGAATACAGTAATATTTTGGGAATTCGAATGAATGTTGCACCAGATGTTGATCACATGGATATTTATGGACCAAAACCAAATGAAGAAGAATTACATCATAAAAAATATCAAAAAGAAGTATGGCCGGGACGAAAACCTGCACCACCAATTGGATAAACTTTTGTGTATGTATGTTTTATAATTTTTGTATTTGTTTTTGAAATTTTTTTTTTGAATAAAGTAATAGACAAAATTTGCTGTATAAATGGAAATTCAATCAGCGATAAATATATAAATATTTTGGCTGTTAGTAATAAAAAAATTTTCATATATCACAACCATAATGTATCGATCATGCCTTTTTTTAATGCAAAAAATTAATTTTATGTTTACTGTAATAATGATTCTCAAAATTCTGTTAAAATGGCATAAATTTAATTATGTATGTTTAAAAATTTAAATACATTTTTACATCCGATAGATTTTAAAAAAATTTATTTCAATAATTTAAAAAAAAGTATTTATACAATCATATGAGTTTCTTCATTTACTGGAACAGTTGGAAAACGGGTTCGATTTGATTTTCTTGAAACATGTGCCAAAGCTAAAAATAGGAAACTGTAGGTTTTATTAAATTATTAGAAAAAAAACTTACGATCAAAAAGGAAAGTTGTAACTAAAATTTTTGATTTATCTAATGGTGATGCACTTGAATTTTCTGGGGTTATTTGTTCCACGACTGTTATATCTTCAATTGAATCTTTTTTTGATGAAGTTCGAAAAAGTCGAAGTGAATTTGAGAATACACAAATTGCAAATAAAATTACTAATAATTGACAATCTGCACCATCGGTCGGGCATTGATGGGCACCAGTATTTAAAAGATGTATGGAAGTTAATAAGCCCAAAATTCCAACACCAAAGAAAAATGTCTAAAGAATAATTTTTTGATTAGTCTTTAAAAGAAAATATGATTATTTCGAAAAAAATCATTATTCAGGGATACGGGGGAAATTGATGGTCTCGGGTGGATTTTCAACTAATACCATATTTCTGAATCACGGTCTTTTACAAAATTATTTTTTTAACGAAACAATTTCGGAGAGTCGAAATCGAAATATTGGATTTGTTTTTTCAGTCTTAAAACAAAATATCGAAATTCCGTTTTTTAGACCTTCAGAATCAAAATATCGATTATTTATAAATCCAGGTAAAAGGACGTTTATTTTTTCAAAAAATTTTGCTTACCAAAACTGCAACAATTAATAAAATCACTGCAAGCATAATTAAGCTTCCGGCAATTCCAATTGCGGGCATTGCAATAATTGCTGCCGTTCCTGTAATGCAAAGCGCAATTGCACCAATAATTACAGATGCCAAATGAAAGACCAAAGTTGTACCAAAAAATATTATCGAAATTATTGCGACTTCATATGCCCATGTTGTTTTATATAATAAAAACCAATATCCAAGTGTTAAAGCAGCAGGAACAAGAAAATAACATATTAAAAAGCAGGCCGTTGCAAATAGCGCAACAATACATGCAAAACAATTTAAACCCATCTAAAAAAATTATTTATAAATTTTTTGGAGAAAAAAAATTTAATTTTGGACCAATTCAAATTGAGTCACCAAACACATAATAATAAAAAAATATGAAAACACTTTTTTGATTGTTGATTGAAAAAAAAATGCTTTAAAAGCTGATAACAAAAAATTGAAGTTTTTTTCTTGAATGTTTGTTATTTATTGTTACCCTTTTTTGATACTTTGATGAAATATAAAAAAAGAATAAACAATCAAAATTGAAACATATGAAAAAATGAGGTGAGCCGATTTTTTAATGGCACTCCTTTTTTTAAAATTTTAATGTAGTTTTTGAATCAAAAAATTCGACATTTTTTCTTCAAATTTTCTGTTTTTTCTCTAAAATTATTTTTATTAAACAATGAACATTTCAAAAAAACAACTATAAAAAACGAAACGGTTTTGTTTAAACAAAATTTCAAACACAGACAGGAGAGCTTAAATGGGATTAAAATTAAAAATTGTCATTTGCCGTTCTCTTTTTTTTATTTTGGCATTTTTTTCTTCTTAAAAGGTTTTTTAGACATTATAAAATAAAGCGGTCAATAACATTCGAACGAAAAAAAAGCTGAAGAAGGAAACTGCTGCTTTTTATAAAAAAGGAAGGCAAGAAAGTGTAAAACATGTATGCTTTTTTATTCCTTTCAAATTTTTTAAAAAAATATTATTTTTTAAGGGGCAAAAATCCATTTGCGTCTTTTTTTTAAAAAAAGCTGCGATTATTTTTTGAAAAATGTGTTATTTCTAGAAACAATGTGAAAATTATAAATCTTTTTTATGTCACTTTTAGATTTTTAAATCCGTGAAATCGGGCAAAATAGAAAAATCTAAAAATGTCCAAAATAAAATTATGGATTAATTTTCAGTAGCAAAAAAATTTTCTCAAAAAGAGCTATCTAATCTGGTTTACTATTTCTGAAGTATATTGTTGAAGAAGGAATAATTAATATTTGTTGTAAAAAACAGCAATTGAAAAAAATCAGTGTCATGGTAACAGATGTTCGGTGAAAATTTTCAAAAAAGTATAAAAATAGATACATTCGATTATGGGTTTTCTTTCTTTAGAAATCAATGTTAAAAAATAATAATAAATTTTTGCTCATATTTTTTTATGTATCATTTTCGTTGTTGTAAAAAAATATCGGCGAAGAAAAGAAATCGTTACATATTCTTTCAAAAGTTTCTTCGACCATTATTTTTTCTTTCTTTTTGCGGCAAAAAAGCACTTTGTTCTTTTTTATTTGTTTTTGTTTTGTTTTTCAAAAAACCCAACATGTTTTTTTCTACTTTCTTTCTTTGACATACGTGACAATAAAAAATGAGCAAAAAAAATTATTCAATGTTATTTCTTTGGTGTGTTTCAAAAAATCTTTTTTTGTGGCATTTAAAAAAAAACACAGTTTTAAATTTCTCTATTTATACATAAAATTATTTTTGTTTGTAAAAAGAAATAAATTAAAATATAACAAAAATTAATAACAGAAAAAAATCCAATGTGGCATTACTGATTTTGTTTTTTTGTGCGTCGTCAAAAAATTTTAAAAAATAAAGTACAAAATTTGACAAACATTTTTTTGTTATGTTTTTTACCAAACATTTTTTTGCTTGCCAAATTTTGTTTTTTAAAAAAGAAGTTAAGCATCAAGTAATGCAGAATGAAGATTTCCGGATCCGCCACTTCCGCCTCCACTTCCAACACTTATTTGTACGCGGCAACAAATAAATCCATTATCAGTTCCAGTATATAAGCATGCAGAATTATCAGGGCATGATTGAGGGGTTCCTGAACGGGCATATGGATTACATGTTCGATAATTTCCAGCTAATTCAACTGGAACTAAATTTGCAGGTTGTGGGGGGCAAACATCTAAAAATTATTACATTACGGATATAAGGGGATAAAGGGGATTTACTTGGTAGCCGAACATCGCTTTCAAGTCCGCAACAAATATATCTTTCAAGATTTGTTGAATATTGGCAATGTCGATTTGCGCCACATCCTTGAATGGCATCATTGATTGGAGCAGATGGAGAACAGTAACGATATTGTGCCCCACCATCCCCGGGTACGGGGACAAGTTGTGGAGGGCAATAGCCAGTATCAACAGAATCAGGTGATCGACAACAATAGAATGCATTAACAGCTGTAGTAGTAGTAGAGAACCAGCAGAAGAAATTGCCAGGGCATGCACCATCAACATTTGGGGTACATTGCATTGGTTGAAGAGAAAGTGCAGAGATGAAGGGAGTAGAAGTTGCAGGGCAAAGGGCTTGCAATTCTGTGGATGCTCCACAACAAACATTTTGATCCAATAATGGACTTGAATAACATGTATATCCATCGGGACAGCCGCCCGAAACTCTACCAGCTCCACCAGGATTTGAGCATTGTACAAGTCGTGTGGTATCAGATTCTTTTGCAACAACGGTTCCAGGTGGACATGCTTCAGAAAGGCAATAATTTTGGCATGCTTTTTGTGTTGCAAAATTATTTCGGTTTCCTTCACAACCATTGTATTCAAATGTGGCACAGGTTTTTGTATCAGCGTTGAAATAATATCGAGTAATTCGGGTACTGCTGCACCGAACTCCAACATCTCGAGGCTGAGAGCAAACATAATTCTTTGATGGACAACAAAGTGATTTTGTTTGATATACGGTACCCGTCCAAGTAGTGACAGGGGTACAATAATGTGTGCTTGGACATTGTCGATTGCTTGTACATGCACGAGCTGCACCATTTGGTTCCTTCCAAACTTCACCACCATCTGGACAACTTTCTACTCGGCAATAATCTTTGCAATCTTGTTGAGTTGCAAAATTATTAGAATTTCCATCACATCCATTGAAGGAATAAGTTTGACAAGTACGAGTTGTAGAATCATAATACCATCGAGTAACAGCTGGGCCACAGATTGCACCAGGTTTAGCTGATAGGGAACAGGTGTATGCTTGTGTTGGACAACAACCATATGTTGTACCATCATAATAGCAATAATAATTTGCTGGGCATGTTGTTGTAACAGATGTTGCACCACCACAAATAATAAAGTTTCCATTTGAATCTGTTAGAGCTGTACCCTGGATACATTGGGGTTCAGAACGAGCATCACGGCAATAATTTTGGCATGAACCATATGAATCAAAGTTATTTGCATTTCCTTGACAGCCCGAATAAATAAATTCTTCACAATTTCCAGTTTTTGCATTAAACCACCATCGATTTGAATATGTTCCACAGTTACCTTGTTCCCGGGGAAGTTTACAAACATATTGGGGCCGTGGACAGCAGACTCCACCAAATGTTGTTGAACCAGATGTTGATTCACAGGAGTGAGTTGAAGGGCAACTGTTTGCTCCATTTCCAGTAGGTGAACATTCCATATTTCTTTCACCACTTGAATCTTTAAGTGGTTCACCAGCAGGACAAAGAACTTAAAAATTGGTTTTGGTGATTACTGTAATTATCGCTGCAAGAGAACTTACTTCTTGAACAGAATTTCTCACAATGATCTTGTGATAAGAAATTATTAAAGTTACCACCTTGCCCAAGATAACTGAATTGAATGCAACGACCTTCTCGGGAATCATAATAGAATCGAGGATATGTATTTCCAGAGCCATCTGGGATTCCAACATCAAAGTATTCTGATGGAAGTCCACCAGCAGTATTATATACTTCAGTTGGAATTGCACCATTTCGAGAACAAATGTGCACTTAAAAAATAATTATTTTTTGTGTTATGAAAATATTTTAGCTTACAATATGTTGGACAACATTGTTGTAGAGTACCCATTGTTGTACAAACATAATTTGGATTATTACAACCATTATCATTTCCTTGACAATATACAGGTTCTTGTTTAACTCCGGTTGTTCGATCTCGGTAAAGTGGTAAACCACGATTACATGCTAAAAATACAGTATAAAATAAATTGATTGCTATGATATTTTGTTATTTAAATTTTTTTTGCACACTTGAAAAACTTGTTGAGTGATTCGACATAGATAGATTGCAATCAGGTTTGAACTTTTTTTCCAATTTTGTATTATACAGATAAAGCAAAGCAACGTTGATGATGCTGCTGCGTCAAGTGCTAGTTCGTGCTCGTGTGCTAATCGACGACTTTAGTTTTATTTAAACAAAAAAAACTGAGCATCATTGCTTTTTTCTCTTCATCGTCCAACAAATTTTTAACCCCCCTTTAAAGAGATAAATTTTTGACCACAACAGAGAAAAAAAGTGCGCAACCCCACTTAAATATTTGTTTTTGGAAAAAGTTTTTTTCTTTCTTTTTTTTTAATTCTTGGGGTTACTTTACGGACACCAAAAAAATCGAAAAATGATGATTTTTTTGATAATGCAAAAACATGAACTTACTTTGTTTACAATAAGATTCACAATGATCTTTAGTTTGGAAATTATTTGCATTTCCACCATATCCTTGATATTTAAGTTCTCGACATTCACCAGTAATTGGGTCATGGTACCTAAAAAGTATTACATTCTATTACTATATATTTAAGCTACACAAATAATAATGTACCAATGATTAAGAGTTGTTCCACCACCTGGTGGAGTATATCCTTCATTTGGAGGTTGAATGCATGCAAATGCTCGAGAAGGACAACAAAAACTTATTGGATTATTAACAGTACAATCATCAGAATCACAAATACAATCATATGCAAGTGCACCAATTGCTTCACACGTTGCATCTGCTCCGCCATAACATTGTTGAACTTGATTTTCAATACGGAATTTTGGATTATTTCCATTTAATGGACAAAAGCCATAATTTAAACAAACTAAACCATCCCGGGTACGGAAGGGTGGTTGATTATTTGCACATCGGCATTCTCCAGATCGGCAGTATGCACCAGGCCAAACAGCTTCACATTGACGATTTTGTGTACATCCTGATTCACCAGGATTTATTTCTAAATATATTTTGATGAATTTAGTTAAAAGTTTACTTATTGTTATCTTACTTCTCCAACAATATGAATCAATTTCAACATATGTTGTTAAACATGCACATCGCTTATTACCAGCACAATAATTACCAGATCCACAATCTGTTGAAACTTCACACGGTCTTCCTACAGTACCATGTTGGGCATAAACATGAATATTTGGTTGTGAGATGGCAAGAAAGAAAAGCAATAAATTTTGATACCATGACGACGACGAAAACGTCGACATGGTTATCGTTTTAAATTATAAAATAAAATAAAATAATAAAAAGAGTAATAAGCCACAAAAAAAGGCCCCTTTTGGCTGTCGTCGTCTAAGCAGAGGAGAATTCTCCGATCAAAAAAAATGGATTGAATCGGGACACAAAGAGAGAAGATGAAAGAGGAATGATGGACTCCTCTCTTTCTTTAGCCTTTAGGGTTAAAAACTGAAAGCGCGAAGAAGCACGCGTTTTCTTTATGTCCACTTTCACTTTTCTTCTTTCTTCGTCAACGATCACCTTCATTCTCATTCATCATCATCATCTTTTTTGTCAATATAAGGCGGGGACTTTGTAAATAAAAAAATCTTCTTTTTGTTGCATCGTCGAGACATCATCATCTTTTAAGAAAAAAAAAGTGACCGTTCAAAAGCTTACTTATTCCCTTTGCACTTGCCTTTTTCCCTGACTTAACTTACGTTGCTTTGATTTTAACTGTGTCCGTCATATTCTTTTTTTGCGCAACAAAGATTCCCTCTCTATTAAAAAAACTATTAAGTGAACAAAAAGTTTAAAGTTAAAAACTACTACTAATACAAGGAAGTTGAAAAATTGTCGGTGTTTTTGTCGTCTCTCATTTATGACCGGCTCTAACCGTCACTTAAAAAAATGAAAGAATCCTTATATTTTTTTCTTGCGTAATCGGGTGTTTTGAAATAAAAAGATCATTTTTTTGACAATTTGTTTATTATCGCATATTTCCGGCTTTATTTTTTTTCGGATATAATCAGTATATTTTTTATACACATAAAAAAAACTTTCTCTAACATTGTTACAATACTTTTTTTTCATACATTTCAAAACATACATAAAAAAACGAAAGCTCAAAAACAGAAAAAATTATAATATTTCAAAAAAAGAAAAGAATTGACCCATTTTGATAAACAAAAAAAAATATGGAAAAAAAGGTTGAAAGCGTTGTTGTAATTTTTTGAAGAAGGAAGATTTTAAAAAAAATTAAAAAAATATTATACATACATAGCCGTTTTATAAAAAAAAAAGAAAGCAAAAACTGAGAGATACACGAAAAAAGAATTGAAGAAAGAAAAACAAAATTCAACAAAAAATATGTTTTTGAAAGTTTTATGGTGGATAATATTTTTGATTACTGATGTTGTTTTAGTGTTGTCGGAGCTGTCATTGATGGCGGTGGACTTGTTTCTTCTAAATCTTCTGGGGTTGCCTTTGGAGCTTGTGGAGATTGAATTGTTGGAATAATTGTTTCGGTTGAAGTTGTATTAGAATTTGATGAAAGTGTTTCAGGTCGATTATTACTACTGCTATTTATTGAAGCTGCATTTATTATTTCAGATTCTTCTTCTTTTTGTTTCTGTTGTATTTGATCAATATTTATTTCTTGTTCAACCGTTCTACCAGTACCACGTGAAATTTCTTCTCGATATTCTTCCAATACTTTGATCAACAGCGAACAGACTTTATCAGAATCTTCCTAAAAATAGCAAAAAATATTTAGGTTAAAATTTAAATGTTTTTTGCAGAGAATAATTTATGCATTTCCATAACAAAAGTTTGTCTGTTTGCAAAAAGTTCTTTGCATCTTTTTTGTTTGCTTAAATTTTGAATTCGTATTTTTTATAAAAGAACAAAAAAGATTGTTTGAATTAAAAAAAGGGTTATTCACTAATTTTTATCCCCATGGATTTTAAAAGCAATTTAAATAAAAAAAGAGTTCATTTTCATTGATGGAAGAAAAAACAAAATCGCAACAATCAAATCAAAAATCTTTGTTGGTTTTTTTAAAAATGAAAACGACTAAAAAAATAGAGTAGCCCAATGTCAGAGTGGTTAAGTGGTTAATGCTGTAGGATATCGTCCCATGGGTTCAAATCCCCATTACCCCCTTTTTGTAAAATTCATAATTTCTTAAACTTTTTGAAATTGTCTATGTTTAAAAAACTTTGCAAAATTCTTACTTGACAAATAAAACCATGATTAATTAATTCAATAACAAGTTCATCAGCATGATCATTTTCATTTACTTCAGTTGTTAATTGTCGATTCATATAATCGTCAAGTTGTAAAAGTATATTTAAAATTTGATCTTTTATTGTTGCTCTCATATGTCGAATTAGACGTGTTTCACCCTGTGGTTTATCTCCACCATTTGAAGAAGGTGCCCCTTGACTCGATATTGTTGATGATGGCTCTAATGCTGTTGGAGAACCAAGTGATCCATTCATTGATGTAATTGTTGAAGTTGCAGATGATGTATCAATATATGGTGGCAAATTATTTGGTGAAGATGTTGAATTTGGAAGATTTAATTGTTGTTGCTGTTGTTGAGAAGGCGCATCTGAACTTGATGGCTTACTTGAATTTGTTAAAGCTTCATTTTCGCTTTTTGAATGTGTGCCATTTGTTTCTGTTGTATTTGTTGAAACATTGTCACCCAAAATATCATCAACACTATTTTTTCGATTTCCTTGATTTGTAGAAGTGCTACTGCTATTATTCTGTTGTTGTTGTTGACCAGGAACATGTGGAGCAGAAGCTGAAGTTTGAATCGAAGAATCATCTGCCATTTTTGGTGTTAGCGTTGATGGTAATATTATTGCAGATGAAGATTGACTTAAAAGTTTTAATGGTCGATGTGCAAGTGGAGCAAAAGCAATTAATGGATAAATGCCATTTTTAACATCTTCAAGAAACTTATCGAGATCCATCTATAAAAAAATAGACGCTAATGTAAATTTCTTGGGGGTTTATGAAATGGAAAAATTTTAGGGGATTTAGTTTCATATTAGAAAAATGGGAGGAAAACATACTTTACAAGAATGAAATGCTTCCATATCTGCATAAGTGTAAATATGTCCACGAAATTCAAAAGCCGTATGTGAAGGATCTCGAATTCTTAGATCATCTTCACTCAAATAATCAATCATTTTTGAATTTACAATTACATGTGCAGCTAATAATTTAAGGGAATGCACTTCAAAGAGAACCGGATGAAAAAGTAATTCTTTTGCAGTTGGACGATTTTTTGGATCTGGATCAATACATTTTAGAATAAAATCCCTTTGCAGTGGATTCTCTAAAGAATCGATTGCTTTTGTTAAAATATCTTGGGTCATATGATTTGATGTACTACATTCTGTTGTTGTTCCATTTGATGATGAAGAAGATGGAATATTTCCTCTGGTTGCCATTTCTAATGCACAAATTCCAAATGAATATATATCCGCTTGGGGAGTTACTTCATTCAAATATTCATATTCTGGTGCAATATAATGTAAATTTCGAATATTTTCTCGAAATGTTTTTACATGATGATGAATGGCATTTGGTGCAACGCAACCAATCTTTATTAATCCATTCTGTTGAATAAATATTGTATTACATGATAAATTTGCATGGGCTATTGGTGGATCACATGAATGCAAATAATTTAGAGCTGATAAAATTTGTATTGTCCATTTTTTCCACATCTAAATATTTTTTTGTATACTTACTATAAATAGTTTTTTATTATTGTTGTAATATTACTAACCCTAATATTTGATAATGTCTCAGAAGTTTTTGCTCGTTGTAAAAATTTTGACATTGAACCAGAGGACATGTATTCTGTAACGAATATAATCTAAAGAAGCATGTATGTAAATTTGCATAATACCAAGCGTAAGCTTACCCTTGGCTTTTCAGGCTTTGTATCAGGCCACCAATCAAAAAATTTAACCAAATTTACATGATCTAATTGCATTAAATTATCAAAAACTGTACGAATTTTTTCTTCTTGATTACGAAAATTTTTTCTTTCAGAAAATTGTACTTCATTCCATACAACTTCATTACCGGTTTCATTATCCATTGCAAGAAAGGACCCATCAATTCCAGGAACATCCCGTTGTTTTACTTTATCTTTTCGTTTTGACCATCGGCCATCTCGTCCTTCTTCAACAATTTCCTATAAAATTCTTATAAAATATGCAAATTTTTTAAACAAAATTTACATCATCTTGTTCATTATCTGATTCACTTTTATCACCATTTTTTTCATCTGCAGCTATCGCCTGTAAAACGGCTTCTGCTTCTGCTGCCGTTTCAGCTGGCAATGCAACACCGGTATCGGTTTCAGGTTTTGAAAAGAATACAGTCTTTTTTCCAGATGGTGAAATACTATTTGATATTGTTGATCCATGTATTGAATCTGTTGTTGTTGTTAAACTATTTTGTGAATTTATAGTTGTTGTTGTTGAAGGCTGTGGGTGTTGTTGTAAATTTTGTTGTGGTTGTTGTTGAACACCATTTAAATTATTGCTGTTATTACCCGTCGGTGGTTTATCATCAGCGGCAGAAGCGCTGTCTTCACTCGTCGTCATCTGGAAGGGGATTGCCAAATTTGTACTTCTATCAAATACATTCAATATTTAACATAATAATAAGAATAATATTTTTAAAGAATCAGGCAACTATTAAAAAATGATGATGATATTGGAAGAGTTTCAGGAGTTTTATCTAAAAATAAATAAAGCAATCCATAGTCAGGCGTCCAAATAAAATTTTTTTTCAAAACCACAAAAAAATTTTTAAGCGACAAAAATAAACTCTTCTTTCGTTATAAAAATGTGGTATTATACAAGGCAAGGCAAAAAGGAAAAGGAGGAAAGAGAGAAGAGGGGAACACACGCGCGGAACTTAAGTCCCCTATATATTATATTCACTTTTCTCATGATGCTCACACTTTTTTTTTGATTCAAAACCCCCAATCGTTTTTTTTTCCAATAGTTAGAAGTTTTGTGGGAAATGAATGTTGATCAAAGAGCAATTACACGTGACCCTCCGTGTATATGATTTTAAAAGCAGCAACAGCAGCAGTAAAAAAATTTTGATTGCAAAAAAGTAAGCATCTTTTGAAAAATTGCCAAAAAAAACATTTTAAAGATAAAATTTTCTAAAAAATCAGAAAAAAATTTTTGTTCCACGAAAAAAGCCAAGCAATAAAAAATTTTTTTTGAACAAATAAAAAAAGTGAATGACCAAACTATTTTTTTTCTTTAATTTAATTAAAATGGCATTAGAAAAAAATTTTTTTATATTATATTGGTTTTAAGCAGCGCAAGAAGAAGAACAATGTGAGAAAAATGTCACAATCGATCAACAAAGGAAAAAAAAATTTTTTGAGGGGCTTAAAGGCAGACACAAGTTTTTTCTTTTTTTTACTTGCTGCTGCAAATATAAAAACTAGAAGCAAATGTGGGGGCGAATATTAATATTAAGTCACCAAAAAAGGGTTTTAAAACATTTTAATATTAAATTTGGTTAAAGTTTTTTGTTTAAAACATTAATTTACAAATTTTAATATTTACAAATAAATTTCTGGATGGAATAAAAAAACGATGAAAAAGTTCTAAAAAATTGTTGCGAATTTTTTTTAAGAAAATGAACAACAAATTCTTTTCAAGACCAATTTTTGGTTTTTATTCAAAAAAACTACATCAATATTTTTTCAACTATTAATAAAAAAACTAATCTAAACTAAACATTTTAAACTATCATTTTCTCTGTTGATGTTGAAAGAAATTCTTTTGTTGCAATTCTTTGTAAAAGTGAATTTTTTACAACTTCTGTAATGCTATGAATCAATGATTTATCAGTAATTTCTGGAGCCAACAAATCCACATTGCTTTGGGTTGAAATTAATGACGGTAAAATTGTTTGAGTATCAAAATTTTGAAATAATTCTGAGAATGGAATTACAAGAGTTTTATTTCTTCCATTTTTTCGTAAATTTTTTACTTGATTTTGGATTGTCATTTGTGTTAAAGGCGGCCAAAATTGATCCCATGATGAATGAAAGCTAATTCTCCATGGAATTGCTTTTGGATATGAATCATATATAACATACATAACACGTTTAGCAGTTTCACTAAAGCTTTTGACAAATTTTCGACGATTTGATAACTAAAAAACAAAATGTTTAAAATCCCACAAAATCAAATAAACAAACCGGTAAAGATGATGTAAAAATTACAGAATCATATCCATCAAGATTTGAACGAATCCTTTCTGCCCAATACTAAAAAACTTTTTTTCTACAAAAATAATCAAACACAAAAGCTTACTTGAATAATACTTTCATTTGTTGCAATATTTGATAGAGTTGTATGATGAAAAGAGACATGAGAATTTTGTGCAACTCGAATAACAGAACTTTCATCATTTCCAAATGGTTTTGTTCGTGTTTGTAAAACTTTTTCAACGGTCGAAAGCATTGGTTTTGTTAAATGATTAACTTCAAATGGATATAGAGATAAAATAATTAGATTATCAGTTCCTTGTCTAAAAACTATTTATATAACAAATTTAATAAAAGAGGGAAAAAAACTTACTGAATAATATTTTCGACGGATTCTTTAATTGATGGAGTATCAAAGAGATAAGCAGATTGGCATCGAACTGGACGAAATTCTGGTGTAATTGTTGCAAGGGATTTTTCAATTGATAAAGCAAATCCATCAATAACTTCATTTAAAATTGGATACTTTTCACAATCTGTTACACATTTTTGTAATAATTTTGAACTGCTCCAATATGCATCTGTTATTGATCTAAAAAAAGTGTTATATGTATGGCAATAGATATAAATATAAATAAAAAACTTACTGTCGAAAAATCTTTGGTATTTTATAATTTCCCCAAGAATTTGTTAAATATTCACGAGTATAAAATGGTGTACGAGGTTGCCCAGCATGAATTAACAAAATATGTGTACCAGATTTTGATGGAAGTTTTGATGAAGTTGTTGTTGTTGATGTAACAACATTTGAAGAAGCAAAAGCAGCTCTTGAAAATGTTGTTGTAACTTTTGGAAAAATCATTTAATATTTTTGAAGGTCATCAAAAAGTATATACTCTATAATAATGGATCGCTTTTTTATATAACAAAGAAAATTAAAATCTACAACAAAAAAAGTACGCGCGAAAAATATAAAACAGGAAAAAAAGAAAGATCCCTCATTTTTTTCTTTTGTTAAAAAAAACTTTGCAAATTTTGTGTATTTCTGTGTTTTTTTTGACAATAATTTTTTTAATGTGGTTTTTTTGCTGTTGTTGTGTTAGATCAGTTGTATACTACTGATTTTTCTCGGCGAGAATAATAATGGTTGTGGACTCTTTTTTTAAAACTTACACTAAAAGATTTTTTAATGTGGAACATACGTTCCAGTTTTTAAACTTTTCCCATTTTTTGCTTGCATTCTTTTTTATTTGCTATCACACATTTTTGGTTGCTTGCTTGGTTGGTGATCTTATGGCAAATGATGAATGCTTGGATGGGGGGGGGATGTATGATGATGAGTCAACATTTAAAAACACCAACCAACAACCCATGTCAACAAAGCAAACCCCCCACATTGCAAAAAAGCAAAGGCAACAGCGGCAATATACAATTGATTGCGTTTCAAATCTTTTTTTCTTTCTTTTTTTGATTCACATTTTTTATTTTTTCATCCATATTGGGTTTCAAAAGAGAAAAAAGTCACTCCTTTAAAAAATACTGTTGCTTGATAAATTTTTTTCAAGCGTTATAATTTATTTCAAAAATCGACAAAAATTTTCTTTTAAAAAATCGCTGTAATTTTTTATGAATAATAATTTTTTTCTGTTATAAATTTTGGAGGATCGCTAATGGCGATGTTCGCAAAATCGAATGAAAAAAAGACCCCATCAAAAAAATGACTGTATTCAATCATCATCGATGAAATGAACGATATAATAATAATTGTAAAAAAAAACAGTTCAAGTTTTTTTCTGTGGCGTAAATTTTGTGTGTGTTCTTTCCCTTCACTTTTTCTATGTCCATCTCACATCTTTCACCGCATTGATTTCATTCATGATTTTCTCCATGTTCTTTTTTTTGCGTGATCTTGATTTTTTTCATTTTTATACACTTATTATAATATACTTTTTTAAGTACATGTTAAAAAATTATGGTTCAAGAAAGAGATTAGTGAGATTAGTTTTTAGAGGGGTAAACAAAAATGCCACGTCAAAATCTGTCTAATAAAAGTGAGAGAGAGAGAGCTATTTTCAAAAGTTGATTCATATATCTCGAAAAAAAAATATACTAATATTATTGTGAGAAAAAAAATCAAATCTCTTTTTAAAGAAGAAAAGAAACGGACAACGTACATATAGAATTTTTGTGAGTGTTGAAAAAAAGCTTTCTCGCACTCCGCGGCTGCGACTGTTGCTGCTTTTCTGTACATTTACAAAAGCGTATTATTACTGTCAATAATCGCCAAAATAACAACCAACAAAAAAGTGTACTTTCTTTTCTATTAATTTTTTTTCTTACTTTTTTTCGTTCATTTTCAAAAGTGTCAGCAGAAATAATGGTCATTTGTAGTAATCGCTGCTGCTGCTGTTTTTGCCTTTTAAGGAAACCTAGTGCCGCAAGGGCTCAAAAACAAAAAAAAAGCGAAGGTCCGTTCCTTTTTTTCCTTTCTGTTCTTACGATTCATATATTTTTGGTCAAAAAATACAAGAGAAACAACAACAAACGGTGGTTTTTTTGGGAAAAGAAGAAAGCGGAAAAACATTTTTTTTCTTCGAATGACACAGCATTTTTCTTTTCCCTTTTCATTTTTCCATCGCTTGCTTTTGGAAGAGAAAGGGACACGACCAAATTGATTAGGAGAGGATGGAACCCTCCTTTGGATGGATGGTGACTGCTGTTGGGCACACCACCAACCAAAATTCCTCTTTTCTTTCGCGCATGTAAAAATCTCCAAAAATAAAAAAGAAATTGGCCCTCCACTTTTTTTAAATTGCCATTGCGCGAAATTTTGCCATTGCTATTGCCTTTTTTTCACTCTCTTTTATACTTTTTCCAATGCCCTTTTCATTACTCATCTCTCCTCTCTTTTTTGAAAAATGAAAGAGGGTCTTCATTCATTTTTTTTCCTGCCAAAAAAGAGAAAGAAACATGACAAAAGCTTAATACCCAAATTTTCTTCAAAAATAAAACAATAAAAAAAAGTATATAGCGTGTTGCATATTTTCTTTTGAACTTTAAAATTTTTTCTTAATTTTAATAATTTTTTAGGATTTTTACAATTTTACAAAACTTAAAAGAAATGTAAATAAATTATTTTTTATTATCAGGAATTTATCAACAAAAAATAAAAAAAATGTCACTTACACGAGATACTGTAGAAGAAATTCGACAATACATTCGAGGTTTCTTTTTATCTCTAAAATTTTTTCCCTCTAATTACAGTACCTTTTTAGAAAATTGTTCAACATTATTTGGTAAAAAATTTTGGGAATGCCGAACAATTGCGCTAATACAATTTTCAACAAAATCCGATAAATATGAACAAAAATTTTTTGTAATATCAAAATTTCGAGTTTTTATTTTACATGGAAAAACTCCGTTACATTTAAAAATTGATAAAAAGTTTAATCTTTTATCTCTAAGAGCCATTCAAGTTATTTCTGCATCAAAGGAAGTGAGTTTTTGAGAATTTTAGCAAAACTTTTTTTGTAAATATTGTGTTTTTATAGTTGAGTTTATCATGGGAAGATCGATCTGGAAGAAGTATTGTAAAATCATCAATAAAATGTACAGAAATGGAACCAATTGAACTTGCAAAATCACTTCTAGCTGGTAAATATCTTTTCTCTGTGTAGCTTTTAAAATTAATAAAAAATTTATAGCTTTAAAACATTATTTCCCAGATATTGGACCATCTTTACAAAATTTTATTGCAATTGTTCCTTCACAACTTTTGTCTGATTTTCAAAGCTTTCCAATTTCAACTCCAAAATTATTATGTAATAATTTTCGTCGATCATATGTTGCAATATGTGATTATTATGATCAAAGATATAAGGATGAAGTTGTATGGGATATTGAACATATTTATTTTACACATGATTTACATGAAATTCGTTTAGAAGATTTTTCTCATTTACCTGTTAAGTATGATTTTACATTATCTTTTTTTTACAATACATTTATGTCATTCATTTTTTATAGAGATCAAATAACAATTTTGGCATGCTCACAATTTTCTGAATATTTTACTGCAATTTCAATTGAAGGAACAAAACTTGTATCAGAGCATATCGAAATTCTTTTTAATATTATTCGTCGTTCACATTCATTAAAATCTTTAAGGTTAATTAATTGTTCATTACCAAAGTAAGTTTATTGTTAAATATTTGGGAGAGACTGTTAAAAACATGTTTTACAATTGGCGATAATAATATCTACAGTATACTTGATTGTTAAACCTTTATTACTTTTTTTTGCAGAGATTTTATTACACATATTTCTGCTGCAATATCTGCAAATATTCATATCCCACTTGAAACCCTTGATTTCACAGGAAATAATTTAGATGATCGCAAAGGCTTCCAACAACTTTCAACAGTTTTACCAAAGCTAACCAATTTAAAATCATTATATTTTACAAATTGTGGATTATCTGAAAAATGTGTCACTGCAATTTCCTCTGGATTAATAAGTGGATTTACAATGGAAAATTCTGGTAAAAAGTTAGAACTTCGTGCACTTGGTTTTGCAGGAAATTTATTGAAAGATGATGTAAGTGAATTGGTGAATTTTATTTCACTTTGTACAAGCCTTCGTGTTCTGGATTTATCTTCAACTTCAATTTTAATTGATCGTTTATGGAATAATCTTAAACTTGGTGGTTTACAATTGGAGTATGTTTTTTCAAAGGGTTATTTTTTATATAAAAGTACTTTTTTTAGAGTTTTAAAATTAAGTGGATGTTCAACGGGTAAAAAGAGTAAAGAGCATGCTTCAGTTGTTAAAGAACTTTTTGGATGTATGGTAAATTTGAAAGAAGTTGATTTTTCAAATACTCAAATTGGACCAGATTTATTACAAGGATTTTTATCAGGTTTGTTTTTTTTTGAAGCGAATTATTCCAACAATATTTGAAAGATTACAGTAATGAAACTTTTTATATCGCAATTTTCTTTCATTAATTTTATGCAGTGAAATGACTCGGCCTTTTTCATCCCCTTCCCCTTTCCCCTCATGTTTTAAATTTTCCCCCTTCCCCTCCCCTTTTCCCCACTAAAGGGGAGGGCGGGGACCCCCGAGGGACAAAAGGGGACGTCGGCGCCGTTGATATTTCAAAATGTCCCCCTTCCCCCCGCCCTTTCCCCTCCATTTTTAAAATCTTCTCCTTCCCCCGCCCCTTTCCCCCTCTAAAGGGGAGGGCGGGGACCCCCGGGGCGGGGAAAGGGCGGGGGAGTCACTTCATTAATTTTATGCATTTTTGAATTTTTTTTAAAAACAAAAAATTTTTTTCAGGTCTTTCAAATAATAATCAAATAAAAGATGTTATTGTAAATTTGAATGGAGTTTGTGATAAAACATGTGCCCCCATTCTTGAAAAATTTCTCATTGATTGTCCAATTGGAACTTTATTCATTCGAGATTCTTCACTTGAAAATGAAATTTTGCCTGTTCTTACAACTTTACGAAAAATGAAATCTTTAACAATGTTGGATATTGGCGGAAATAATTTTTATACTTTAAAATCAAATAAAAAATATGCTTCAATTTATCCGCATATCTTAGATGAACTTGTTAAAATGATGAATGAATCTGTACAGTTTTTCATTTTTTCATTTTCAATGGCTGTAAAAGTTTTTTTTTAGAATTTGCAAGAACTTAATTTAAGTGATGCGAGAATTGGTGAAACAATGCATGTAATTTTGAATGCCCTTGGAGTATCAAAGTTAACGCTTTTGGATATTTCAAATAATGAAATGGGAAATTCTGGTGCTCGATTGCTTTCAAAAGCGCTACAATTAAATCATTGCCTCCAGAAACTTTATATTGATCGAAATCAAATAACTGCAGAAGGATTTGGCGAACTTTCAAATGCTCTAAAATTAAATCGAACCCTTCAATCAATGCCAACTCCAATTATTGATGTTTCAGATGCATTTGGAAAACCTGATCGTTCAAGAGTTTTAACAGCCGTTTCTGAAATTGAAAGATATCTAGAAAGAAATCGCTCAGAAAAATGCCGAAATGAAGAACTCCGTCAAAAAGTTATTCATCAATTAAATAATCGTTCAGAAAAATATGAAATTAATTCATCGGATTATAAACGAATTATTTTCTTTGAAGTAATTAAAGTTATTTCGGATTTTGGTTCAGAGCCTGCAATTCGAATTCCAATTGATGAAGTTGTTGATTCAATTGTATCAAAGTTGGATCAAATCTCTAAAGCCAATGATGAAAAGACTTTGTCAAAGTTGAAAGAAGCTTTAGCCGAACATGGCGTAGAAATTTGTGAAAATGTTGAAGCAAAAAATCCTGGACAAGAAAATTATTTAAGAAAAAGTATTAAACAATTAATTGAAAATCATTTAACTGAAATGTCATGGGCAACTGTATTTATGAAAGCTGATAGACTTTTAACTTCAAATAATGCGCTAAAATTGAGAGGTTCATTTTCAAATGGTGCAATTGATCATTCTGTACTTGTTGGATATTCAAAGCTTAATCATCGACCTGCTTCAATGGTTCATGATTCATCAGATACTCCATCACGGACAACTTCAATTGATGAATTAAATAATGGTGGTAGTGGTGCAACAACTCCACTTGTACATCTTGCAAAATCTCGTCCACGTCCTGCACATCGATTACGAAATATTAAGGTATATTGTAACTTTTAAAAAATGTAACATAAATTTTTTTATAGGATGAAAATGGTAATACTTCTTCTGGCATTGATTCAACTCCACCATTATCATCATCAACAACAAATCATAATTCATCAATAATGAATAATTCAACAACAAGTCATATGAGTCAGTCGTCATCAAGTGGAGATTCAAATGGTTCACCATTAAATCGTCGAGCCGCATTACTTCCACCACCACCTTCTGCATCTCCACAATTATATGCCAGTGTTCCCGATGAACCTCCATCAACAACTCCACCACCAATTCCTCGACGAACACCTAATATGCCCCCAAAACTTCCACCCAAACCAGAATCCCCTGCAAAATCTCCTATTCATAAACATAATTCTTCCATTACTTCTGCAACATCAGGATCTTCAGAATTAATTGATCGTTTTTAATTTGTTTTGCATTTTATGTAAATTTTTATTATCAAAAAATATCCCCTTTAACGGGTTACTGTCATATGTTATTTATCCTTTTTTTATCCATCCTACTTATATCTTTTTCCGAATTTTTTTAATAATAAAAACATTTTTTCTTTCGAAACGAAATAAATTCTTAATATTTTAATAAAATTTCTTCTTTTACCAATGATCACAAACAATTTTAAATTAAAGACACTGCGGTCCGTTCAAGCGTAAACTCTGATAAAATTCAATAAAACACAAAAATTGATACTGTATGCACAAAAAAATTTGTGTATCTATTTTGTAAACAAACAAGTTTTTTAACTAACAAAGATTAGGAAAAAACGTCTATACATAAAAAAAAGTCTGAGAAACACCCCCCTCACACGTCGTTAATCAATACAAATCTTTTTCAAAACTTTCTCGTTCAATAAATTTTCCGCTGTTAATGACGGTTGTTACGAATATCGCAATTCCAAAAACTTCTAAAAAACATACACGTTTAAAGGAGCAGACAACTTTTGCATCTTTTCAATTTTTATTTTTGGAACTTACTGTCCAAAATTTTATAAAAAATAAATAAATCTAAACTAAATTGAAGTAATCCACAGTAACTGTAAATAATATACGTGTCTTTTATTTAAATTTTATTAAATTGCAAACATTTAAATTTCTGATCTTTTTACATTTGTTCCACAAAAAAACATAATTTTAGAGTATTTTTAGTTCATGTTTAAAAAGACGGATGCCGAACAACCACTTGTCAATGCTTCAAGTGCTCGAAAAAATCACAAAAAACGTAAGTTCAAAAAATTTTCATAGTCCTCTAAAGTAATCTTAATTACTAATTATAGTTTTATTTCCTACATTAATTGCTGTATTAATTATCTTTGGTATATTTGGTCTATCGAAAAATATAACATTTCATGAACCACAAAAACAAAATACATCAATTGCCACAAAAACCAATCCAAAATTTGATACTGTTCATTCAAGTCCAAAAGATGCCCCGCTTGAAAAACTTAATCCTTCTTTTACTTCTGCATCTCCAAATCGTTTTTAACCATATGCATTTTACAATATTTTACCAAAAAAAATCCATTATCGGATTACTATTATTCCTATCTTATCCAGCCTATCATCTACTCAATCCTATAAAAACACAGCATAAAACTGAAGATTTTATAAGCTAGCTTATTATCAATAAAAATTTCTCATATACCGTAATCAATTTTGTGATTAAACTATTTTTGCCTTAATCTATTTATAGTCTATAAAATAAAAAATTACTCAAAAAAGAATTTTTACTTTTTAACTTATTTTTATTTCAATAAATAATAAACCAACAAAAATGAAAAACAGTTACTTAAAATAAAAACAAATTGAGACCACATACAAAAGTTGACAAAGAAAAAAAAGAGCAAAATGAATTCTTTCTAAGCTTCAGTATCTTCTGCAGCTCCAACATATAAAACATTGTTGCACCTAAATTTATATAAATATTATTGTATTAAATTTTATAAGATAAAAATTTTATAAACATACCGAATAAGAACTTCTCCAAGACAACCTTGATTTGTACCTTCAATAAATTCTTCAGTATTTGCAAGTTGAAGATTCATATATCCATCAACAGCCAATAAAATTCCTAAAATTAATATTTATAAAAAGATCTATTCTAAGAAAAGAAGACATACCTCGATATTCCATTCCCCATTTAAGTTTACAAACAACGGGTTTACCAGTAAGTGAATTAAGAAAAGGTTTAGGATTAACTGGTTGAATTGAAGACATGATTTATTTAAAAAATCAGAACTGAATAAACGAATATAAAATTTTGAGAGAAGACTCAAAAAAAGTGATTTCAACAAAAAAAATTTGAAGAAAAAGCGCAAATTTTTTATGTTTGGCAAAATGTTATTTAATCTCTTCGTTCCAATTTCACTTTCAAAAAAATGTAATGACTTTTTTACTGCGGTTTTCTGCAGCAGAAAAATTTTGTTCAGTCTTGCGGATCTGTTTGGACAATGGTTGCTACTGGTAGGCTGCTGCTACCAACTGCATACTTTAATGCTTTAAAGAAATGTCCTTTTTTCCGTTTTAGCTAATTGTAACTTTTACATACTTTGCTTTCAAATATCGCGTTTTTCTGAGTTTTAATTTTTGTGATTAATTTTTTTGTAATATTTTCAGGTTTACAACAACAATAACAAAACAATGTCATCGATTAAAAATGAAACATTGGATGATGGTGGAAATATGCCATCTGATCATTACTCTGAACTTTTATCGGCTGTTGATTCAACTTTAAAAGCAACTCAAGAACGTTTCGCTCAAATGCAAGAAGTTTGTTATTTTATTTTAAACTTGTACATAAATGTAACTGTTCTTTTTTAGAAAATTCTTCGAAGACTTGATGATATGTCTGATCAATTAAAAGATTTGGAAAAGCGTGTTGATAATGTCATTGAAGATATTGGAAAAAACAAATTTGATGAATTCAGTACTTAAATTCACTGTTGCTTTTTTGGTGCTTGTTGTATGTATTCTTGTATTTTTGCTTTTTTAATTTAAACTTTTATTGTACAATTTTCGACACATACTTTTTTATAATTGCTAATAAAAAAAATACATTTATGTATGCCTAACGATTTAAGTCAACTATTGTTTAGGTTGTTCTTTTGGAGCATCTGCAGCTGCTGGAGCTTTATCAATAACAGTATATCCGGAGACCATATTCTTATCTCTAAAGGCTGGATAGGCTTCCCACGGACTATCAAGATCTAAAAATAAATGAAGATGATAAAAATTAAATATTTGTTTCAAATCTTACCAAATTTACGGAATTCTTGTGCAAGTTCAGTTGGTTCATAAACAACACGCTTTAATTCTGGATCATAACGAACCTATAAAAATATAACACATTAATAAATAGAAAAAAATAATATAAAACTGTACTTCATTGAATCCGGTAAGAGGGAAATCTTTACGGAATGGATGCCCTTCAAAACCATAATCAGTAAGAATTCGACGTAAATCTGGATGATTATTAAACCAAACACCATACATATCAAAAATTTCACGTTCATACCATTCGGCACCTTTAAAAAAAGATGTCAAATAAATAGAAGTTTTAATATAAAAAATACCGTACCTTCAAAAATTTTTGTAATTGATTCAATTGGAGCAATTTCATCTGTATATGTTCGAACTCGAATACGTGCATTAAAACGTGTTGATAATAAAGCATAAACAACTTCAAATCGTGATGTGCGAGTGGGTACATCCACACCACATGCAAAAAGAAAATTTGTAAATTGTGCAGAATGATTTCCTTTTAAAAATGACATAACCGGAAGAACTCCAGATGGATGAATAAGAAGTTCAAGCTCATCACCAGAAGCAAACTGAACTTGTTGAATGAATTTTGGTAAACATTCGGCTGCATATCTACCAAAATTTGCGAGCCTTTCGACTTTTGCTTCATCACGTTGCCAAATTGTTGGCTTTTTTGGTGGCTTTTCTGCAGGTTTATCAGTAGCATTTCCGGTATTAGTTGTTTGATATCGAATAGATTGATTACCAGCAGATGGAGCAGAAGTTCGACATAGCTGTAATGCTGCTGTGGCAGTATTACATCCAGCAACAAGTGAACGAAGCATATCTAAAAAGTATTCATATATTAATACAAAAAAGTTAATTTTAGTTATGGCTAAAAAAATAATATCTCAAAAAAATTGTGATAAACACGAAATGAGAATTCTCAAAACGAAAAAATTAATATATTTTTCTTCAAAAAAAATCGTTTTTAACAAATCTGTTACAGTAAAAGAGTTATTTAAACCTTCTTAATTTTTTTAATTATTGCTTAAAAATAAAATCAAACTCATTACTAAATAAAATCCTTTATATTCATCGCTTTTCTTCAAGTTGCACAGTTTTTGTGATGTTTTAAAATGCGTAATTTCTGGCTTTAATAAATTTTCTTTTTTTATAAAAATCTAAAAAAATATGTGGAAATCTAAAAACTGTGTTTTACTTTTGATTCTTCAAAGTTGTATTTTTATGTCCAATAAAAGCAAATATAAAAATTGAGTACTGTAGTTCAAATGAAACATTAAGGTTGAAAAAAAATGTCAATTTATTCATGACCAAAAAAGATACAAAAATTTTAATATCAAAGAAAAAAATTGTGATAAACAAAATAATGAGAGATCTCATTTTTCATGGCAACGAAAATAAAAAAATTATAAAAGATAACACCATATAATGAAGGGCAGTAATAGTAATTAAGATGAAGTAGAATTATTAATTTCTAACCAATGATTTAAACGTTGTTCAGCTTCACTAATTTCAAATTTAATAAGATCAACACGATTTGGAACATCTGAAGTAAAATGTTTAGGAATTCCTTCAATTTTTGATTCAAGTTGTTTTAAAATTTCATATTCATTTACTTGATTCTTTAAAGATTCAAGAACTTGTTGCTTTGCAGTTTTTGCAGCAGTTTCATTAAATTTATAAAGGGCATGAACTTGTATCAAAATGCAAACGGATGAATAAAACATATATGCAAGATCAAGATTTGGAAAAGACATGCCAGAAATTTGTCCATAAAAGCAACCAATTTCATCTCGAAATACTTTATATTCATCAATACCATGTCGAAGAGAATTTCGATAAAAATCAATTAGCGATGCAATTGTATGCGGAACAAATGTAATTGAAAGTTCTTCAGAATAAATTAAATTGCATAATTCACGAATTAATAAATACTGTGCAACTGGTTCCATATTTTCTAAGAGAAGAGTAAAAACTTCTATTGTTGTAAAATTTTCATCCAAATGTCGAAAAGTTCCATTGGTTTTTAATAACGAAGTAAAAAGGCACTAAAAAAAGAAATTATACTCATTGCTTTAAAATATTTAAATCTATTATATGTACCTTATAATCAGATAAAAGTTGTCTTGGAATTGATAGCGGATCAATCATTCTTGCAACATATGAAATTGCCATAAAAATATTTTTGAGATAAACGGCATCATCCCAATTTGCTTCAATATAATTTGCCGAAGATTTTGAAATAATTTTAAGCAAATGTGTTGGATGATATACTTTGGGTAATAAACCCGTTCGTTGATCATCTGCACATTCATTTAAAATAAAAAATGGTAATTCATGTACAGAACCAGGAAGCCAAAGCCCTTCATGACATGTTGGTTGATATGTAATTTCTTTTAAAATTTTATTTAGCTGTATTCTAATTACTCTCGTTTTGAATGGCCTTTTCATAAGTACTTGTGATAAGAATCCAATTCGAATTTCTTCATCATCACATTCACTACGAACATAAAGTTTAAGAATTGCACGAAGAAATATTGTTAATACTGTACAATCCGGATTAAATTCTCCACCACTTTCATTTGCAAATTGTACCAAATTTTTGAATAGTTTTGGTAGCAGCAAAGTTCGAACATCATTCAAGCACCTACAAAAAAAGAACACTATTAAAAACTGTCAAAAAAAATGAAAAGCTTACTTTTCTGGAAGATCTGGGATATCTTTATATGTATTTCTTGCAAAATGTATGCATAAAGTTAAACTATTTATATTATCAATTGTTGTAAGATATGTCAGCAATCTTTCTTTAGGAGTAACAAAAACATTCAAAACTTTCATACATCTTATTAATAATTTATCTTTGTTATCCATAAAAGCATATATCAAAGTTTCCAATAAATCAAAACTATGAATTTTTAAAAATTCTGCAGATTTTTCTGTTTGACATAATTTTACAAGTGCTGCATAATCTTGCTTTTCTATAAGATCCACTATTGCAGAATACATTTCAGTCTCCATTTTGGCTAAGAAAAAATATGTTCATTTGCAAGAAACAGAAAATGTTTTGTCAGTATAAAAACGGTAAAAACCGTAAAAAAAGCATTTAAAAGTTAAAGTAACATAATTTATCAAAAAATAAAATTTAATGTAAATCAAAAACACCTGAAATCAAGAGGGTAACATAAATTTTTATTTTGAACCTATTTGCACGAAGACTTTTAACGAAAAAAGATGTTTCTCGACTACGTTAAAAGGCAAATTTTATTTCCATAAATTTATCATCATGGAAACATTTTAACTACCTCGTTATTCGACATTGAGTAATTGTTAAGATGCTTTAAATTGCATCACTTCTGGATCCGGTGAACGATCTTCTTCTTGTTGCCTTGGGAATTCAAAGGAATTCTGCAAATAAATTTTCAGTGAAAGACAATAACTACTAGACAACTTTGGTTTTACTTGAATATTCATGTAAAACAAAATTTAATTAGTCGATTTTGTTTCCCATTAAAAACTTATCTACAGTACTCCTTTGAATCCCCAAGACAACAAGAAGAGCGTTCATCCGATTCAATCGTGATGCAAACAAAATATAAACAACGGCTAGTAAAAATATTAAATTATATTAAAAAGTCCTCGTGCAAATAAATCCAACTTAAAAATTTATGTTACCTGTTTTGAAGAACTTGATTCCAACATGAAAATGAAAATAACACAAGAATGGAAGAAAATAAGAATTTATTTATTTGCCAGCAGTTGCTTCAGCAGCCCGACGAGCAGCAGCACGTTTTCCAACCATTGCAGTAAAACCAGTTTTGATAGCAGTTACAGAACATCGAGAACCACACGTTTTACATTGAAGAAAATAAAGACGGGTATCTTTTATAAGATCAGTATCAGAAGATTTGCATGTATGACACGTAACATATTCTTCTAAAATACCGTAATTATTAACAAACGTGAAAAAAAAAAGCTTACTAATATATTTACGAAGAACACTTTCAAAATGTTTTTGTTGAAAACGTCCTTTAACAATCAAACATTGATTACCATCAATAGATCCCCTAAAAAATAAAAATTGTACCATAGAAAATAAACGAAACCTTTAAAAGTAATATCATGTCGGCTTTTAAAAACATACGTTGTTCCCAATTCAGCTAATAAAAATTGTAATACATGCTTCGGTTGACGTTTAAGAAGTTTGCAAATTTCTGCATAATTAGTGAAGGCAGTCTTTTTCGAACCAGCTCGAGCAACTTGTGGCGGCTTCATTACAAATTTCTTTTTATCTCCACCAAGATCAGGATTTTTTTCACGCATAATACCAAAAACTAAACCCAATAATTCTTCATAAGTATAATCAGGCCAATCTTTCTTTGCATCAATAAGATTCATTTTACCAAGTTCAAATGCGGCAGCTTCAGCAGCAGCAAGTGGATCATCCGGAACTCTATCATTTGGAGCATCAATTGGATCTTCAGGATTTAATTTTGGCTTTTTTGTTTTCTTTTTCTTTTTAGTTAAATCAAGAACCTGCAAAAATTAAAAGAAAAAAATAAATATATCAATCGCAAAAACAAAGGAAAGCAAAAAACTTACAAGATCTTCGTCAGCCATTTTTTGTTGCAGTAAATATAGCTTTGTAAGGATTTGCGAATAGCCTAAAACATAGTAGATTAAAGGTTTTAATAGATAAAAATACAAATATAATAATTTGTAAACAACAAATTTATGTTTAAACGATCATGAAAACTTGCATCAGCAAAAAAATTTCTTGTCGTTGAATTCAACGACAGGTTTTCGCTTCAAGAAAATTATTTAAAAAAGAACTTTGTCAAATGTTTCTTTAAATTTTATTTCAGCCATTAAAACAAAATGTTAAAACAAGTTCGATTTTTCCAGACAAAAATAGATCAAAACAATCATAGTTTTGTTTGAATAAAACTAGCAAATTAAAATATACTAAAAAGGCAAGAAAATACGCAAATTTTTTTTCAAGATTTAAAATATTTTTTCACTTTGCTAAAAAAAATTGTGCAGCAAATATGACAATGTTTTTGCAAATCTATATTTTTTTTACTCTTCTTTTCATTTCATTACTTTCAAGTAAATCATGGAAAAATTTTCCAAATACATGTAATTCAACGTGTTTAAATGAAAATTTAAAGCAAACAATAAATGATTCTGATTGTTTACCATGGTTTGTCTCTTTTTTTATTTTTTTTTATTACTGTATTTTTTTGCAGGGATCAATGGCCAAAGATTTTAAAACCAAAAAATTTTACAATTTCTGGAAAGCACTGTATTTTATTTAATGAAGAATCACCGATTCACGTTTGTCCAAAAATAATAAATGGAAAAAAGATGTTAGCATCTTGTGGAGATTCTTTTAATGATTTTCGGATTTCTTGTATTCCAACAGAATTAGATTCAGAAGATGAAAAAGATTCATTTGAATGGTATCGTGGAATTAAATCTACAACGTTTAATGGAACAAAATGCCTTCGATGGGATGAAATTGATTTTATTGGAAATAAATTTTCTGCTTTCTTTGATTTTACTGAAACTTCTTTTAGAAGCCAAACATTTGGAATTCATTCACATGAAAATTTTTGTCGAAATCCTGATAAATGGTCTGCAGGTCCATGGTGCTATATTAAAGTAAGTTCATTCAACATTTTCTTAACTATAAAATTGATGGTTATAAAAAAGGGTGGCAAAGTTCCTGTTCGACAACCATGTTTTAATCAATGTAAAAGAATTGAAGAAAAATTCCTTGCTACTCCAGAAGCTTCTTTAAATCCATGTTTAAGTCGAATATTTTTTCTTTCAATTTCAAGCCTCAAAAATTTACCAACAACAAATTTTTATTTATGTTAGTTTTATCTTTTTTTTATTACTGTAACTCTCTTCTTTTTTTATAGCAGATTTACCAATGAAAAATCGACCAAAATGGATTTCACAATATTTGATACAAAATACCCAATATTTAAATTCAAAATTTTGTTATTATCGTGGAAATCGAGCAAATTATTTCGGTCCATGGACTTTTAAGCCATCACCATCGGACATGTAATTGTTATTTTTATAAACTGCAATAATTTTGTTTTTAGACAATTTCGTTCTTATGAAACTTTTGCAAATGATTCAGATTTACATGGAGATTCATGGGAGCGATGCTATTTTGCTTGTGAAGATTTAGTTTTAAAATGTCTTCCATCAATTTCTTTTAATTATTTTGGCCCTAAACAAATGACTGTTAATGGAACGCAATGCATTTCTCCAAATATTTTAGCAAATCGACTTCAACAAACTTTTGCAAAATTTAATAATAATGAAACAGAATTTAAAATGTATAAACCGGTAACTTTTTTGTTATTTTTTATTTATTGTAATAAATATTTTATAGGAACTTTGGCAATTTTGGAAACTTTTTACTTCATATAAATTGGGAAATGTTGAAAATTTATTTTTTAAGAATTCTGTTGATCGTCTTTTAAAGTAAAATTTTTTTTGTTGCTTTATTATTTAATATTTTGAAAATTTTAGTCCACAATGTTACAATTTTCGATTGTTTATTTTTAAAATTGATTTTAATGAATTTTCTGCATTAAAACAAATTTTTCAAAATGGTGTTGGATGTTTTATTGCAAAACCTGAAAATGAAATACAATTATCTTCCGTAAGATTTTATTTAATCCAAACATTTCAGTTCCATTTTTAAGGTAACATTTGAACCATGCTTTATTCAATGCCCACCAAATACTTCAGAACCAATTTTTTCAACTGAACCTGTATTGTTTGAAAATGAAACATATCATACAACAATTTTTGAAGAAAAACAAATCCATTCTGGAAATTTTGAAGATAAATTAGATCTTGGAGATTCAACTGCAACAATTTTATTGCTTACATTTTCATGTCTTTTTTTAATTGCAGGTTTGTTTTTAATTATCATGATTTTTATTAAATGTTTCATCCGTTTTTAGCTATCATTATTTGTATTTTACATGCTTTCAATAAAATTTAATTGGTTTGAATTGTGTTCTTTTAAAAAAGCTGTTGCTGAAATTTTTTTATTTATTTTTTGTTTAAAATTCTTAATTTCATTTTAATAGAAATTTTTTAATAAACAATTTCTCGACTAGTAGATTCATTGAATTTTCTTTCAGTTTTTGCCCTTTAAATTTTTTTTAGCAGTATTTCTTTGTTCGAAAGCGCGAGCGATTTTTGAATATCATCTGCCTGGCGCCGTCAGTCTCATTTCTAAAAACAAAGAAAACTTGCGAAATAAGAATTAGGGTTGGTCATTTACCGGTCGAATGGTAAATTTACCGAAAATGCAAAAAATGCCTCCAGCCTCTAAATTCACCCAAATTTAGCTTGGAAATGAATTTAAAAGTCTAACGCATGCTTAATAATTGAATTTTAAGTGAAAATAACTTATTTTTGACCAAACAGATCGTTTTTTGATTTTTCACTGTCGCTATTAATACAATTTCAATCTTCAAAAACGCAAAAAACATGATTTTTAAGAAAAAAAGAGCTAAATTTTTAGTATATCCGCCTCGGAAAAATTTTTTATGAAAATGAAATTTGTAAAATTTTCACTTTTTTTCTAAAAATTTTCTCATTTGTCCTACACACAAATTTTTTAATTTACCGGTAAATCAGCCCTCGATAAATTTACCGGTAATTTACCGGTAAATTTACCGCCAACCAACCCTAATAAGAATCAAACATCTTTTTCTTTATTTCAAACGGGCATTTTGAAAAAAAAGCTTTTTTCAATTGTAAAAAATTTTTTCGTAACGTTCAAACAAATGCTTTGACCCATGTTGGTGGAAAGAGATAAAAAAATTTCGCTTGAAAAATTTTCATTTCCATTGTGCCATATTTTCCACGTCCGCTTTTAGTAGCGTCTTTTATAAATAATAATGTTTTAAAAAACAATCAAAAAGACAAGCATTTATGTTCAATTCTTTCTTATAAAAAAAATTATTGTTACACCTTTTAAATGACAATTCGATCCTTTTTGCAACTAAAATTTTGATAGCAACAAAACTTTTTTTTTAACATTTTCATAAAAATGTAAAATTTTTTTTTTTTAAAAGGAAGAGCGTTGGCGAAATAAGTATCAATAGTTTCTCTTTTCCTTTTCTCTCTCTCATTTTTTTGTTGATTGCTTGGTGTTACTTTTTTTCTCTTTTATAAATCTTCTAATAATAATTAACGTTGTCTGATACTAACCCATTAACAATTAAATAAAAAAGGATCTTTTATTTGTAACAATGGTGACGAGAGTGGGATTCGAAACTGCGCACCCCGAAGAGACTGCCATTTATTTTTTATAATTTATTTTTTAAGAAGTAACATTTTAACATTTAATTTTTTTAAGAAATCATTTTTTAAGAAGTAACATTTTAAGATTTATTTTTTAAGAAGTAACATTTTAAGAGTTATTTTTTAAGAAGTAACGTTTTAACATTTATTTTTTATGATTTATTTTTTAAGAACTCATTTTTTAAGAAGTAACATTTTAAGATTTATTTTTTAAAAAGTAACATTTTAAGAGTTATTTTTTAAGAAGTAACGTTTTAACATTTATTTTTTATGATTTATTTTTTAAGAACTCATTTTTTAAGAAGTAACATTTTAAGATTTATTTTTTAAGAAGTAACATTTTAAGATGGGTAATAGTAATTTAGACGCGTATACTTTAACTTTTTATCAACTTTTTATTATTTTAGTGGTATATAATGAAATATGGAACGAAATAATCAAAGTTAAAAAATGCAATAATGAAAATCGTTAATGAGTTCTTAAATAAATGTAGGTTTGTTGAATACTGTGATGTTACGGAGCTCTTAACAATTCAATGTCTTCTTCTTCTTCTTCGTCTTCGAGGTCGTCTTCGGTTACTTCTTAAAAAATAAATGTTAAAATGTTACTTGAGTTCTTAAAAAATGAGTTCTTAAAAAATAAATCATAAAAAATAAATGTTAAAATGTTACTTCTTAAAAAATGAGTTCTTAAAATGTTACTTCTTAAAAAATGAGTTCTTAAAAAATTAAATTTTAAAATGTTACTTCTTAAAAAATAACTCTTAAAATCAGTGTTCTGCGGTGCTGGCGCGACGCGCCGCGCCGCAGTCGCGCCGGCTACATTTAAACTTCTATTAGATTACAGATTTTCCTACAACTTTGGTAAAAGATATTCAGCTATAAAGGCTATCACGTGGAATTATTACTTTAAGTTTAAACTTAATTTCTAGTATGCTTAAAATGTTACTTCTTAAAAAATAAATCATAAAAAATAAATGTTAAAATGTTACTTCTTAAAAAATAACTCTTAAAATGTCACTTCACTAGCTGATAAAATAAAAAAAAGCGTCATCGTTAAAAAATATGAAAGTCGTTTTCCACTCGGGACCAATTTATTTGATTTCTCAAATTTTTTTTGACAAATTTTTTTTTGATCAAAAAACCGTTCAACTTCTTGAATTTTTATCTCAGCATCTGTTTTTTTTACTATTATTTTTTTTATCCATCTGTATTCCACACATACTAAACTACAATTCTATGTTTTTTCAGGTCTCCAAAATCTGAAAAAATGGTTTAAAACCATTAAAAATGGTAAAAAAGGGTAAATTCTCGTTTTTATCAAATTTTATGTAATAGGATCATGTTTATACATGATTACTTACATTTTCCAACCATTTGCAGAAAAAAAAATTTTTTTCAAAATTTTTGATTTAGCTTGGTCCCCCCTTACAGTCTATTTTTAAAAAAAAGTTTTTATTTTTTTAAAAATGATTCCCGTCAATTCCAAAAAAACCCCCACCATATCGAATATGCTTGTCAATAAGGTAGCTATCATTGGTAAAAAATTCAGCCACGACGTAAACAAAAATTTTTGAGATTCAGGCCGGAATCTGATTTCTTTAAGTTTTTACTTGGTGGCACTATATATATGTTTTTCAAGATTTTGGAGACCTGAAAAAACATAGAATTGTAGTTTAGGATGTGTGGAATACAGTGGGATAAAAAAAATAATAAAAAATTTAACAGATTCTGAGATAAGAATTCCAGAAGTTAAGCACTTTTTTGATCAAAATAAATTTATCAAAGAAAAATCAAATAAAATGGTCCCGAGTGGAAAACGCTTTTCATATTTTTCAACGATGACGCTTTTTTTTATTTTATCGGCTAGTGACTTCTTATAAAAAAAACCTTAAAAAATAAATTTTAAAATGTTACTTCTTAAAAAATAAATCTTAAAATGTCAATTCTTAAAAATTTTTTTTTTAAAAAATAAATCTTTTTTGACTGCACTCTTAAAAAAAATTTCTTTGAAAGTTACACCGCCAAACTTTTCAATAATGCCTTTTTCAAGTTTGTGGCAATTAACCTTTTTTTCTCTCTTGGCGTTTTGTCACAAACACCTTTTGTTTATAAGCAAAAAAAGAAACTAAAATGTGATCGACGCTATGGCGCAGCGGTTAAAACTTTAGACTTTGAAAAAATGTCAAAAGTTCGAATCCGATGCGTGGCAATCCATAAAAAATGGGTAAAAAAAAAGAGTTAAAAAATTTACCCATAAAAATGGGTAAAAAATTTTGGTCTAAAATTTTACCCAAATAATGCTTGAGTAAAAAAATCAAAAATGCAATATTTTCTGAAATTTTACTCATTAATTTTATTTATGAGTAAAATCACTTAAAAAACAGCATTTTTTTAAAAGTGAGTAAAATCTCATGATTTTTAGTGTTTTTTTATCAGTTGGAAAATTTTTTATTTATAGTCGTCTTATATTTTTTCAACCTTTCCAAGACTTTTTCAACCCTTACAAGTACAAAATGAATTTTAAAGTGGATACTTAACATTTTATTTTTCTAGAGAGCATTTTAATTCTTTCAATTTTTTAAGTGCAATTTCATGTCCATTTGGCGAAATTTTAATTTCACCATTTTCATCAACGATGCTAAATAAAAGTGGTATACCATTGTCATCACATTGTTGATCCCATGAATTTGTTGCTAGCGGATTTCGATATGCAAAATGGCGATGTGCACTAATTCGTGGAATTTTAGCTTTTTCAGCAATTATTCCAGTGAAAAATGCATCATCAACTGTAATATATTTTTGATTTTTAGCCTCTCTAAGCATTAATTCAATTGCCCACGGCGCTGCTAAATAAGATGAACCACTTTCATATGGGGGAAAATTTGTATCGTTATATAATTCGTATGGGACATACCTAAAAAACGATTCCATTTTTAAGAAAAAATAATTTTCGGATAGTCAAGCCCGTAGCCAAGATTATAAATTTCCCGCTGAAGAAAACATAAAGTTCAAAAATTTTACCATTTTCCATTCGGATCTCTGAATACTGGGCTATTTTTTAAAAGGGTTCCAAAAATTGTAGTATTACCATAGCTTCGTTTTAACATATTAAATTTAATATTTAAATAATGTTGAAATCTTGAAACATCCAAAACAGTATCTTCATCAGCTCGTAAAAAGAAGCTTATTTTAGGACAAAATTTTTGTTGCCATTGAAAAACGGATGACATTTTAAGGGTCAAATTTAAATAAGAATCAATTAAATTTGTAAAAACAATATCTCCATATTTTTGTGCTTCATTTTCATTCATTTTTTGTAAAGTTTCATTTTGTGTTAAACCAATAAAAAATTTGTGTGTAAATGTTTTTGGCTAAAAAAAAACAATACAAAATAAAACCTTACAAAAGCTCTTTTTTTAAAACCATCAACTTACAATATCTTTTTTCCAACTATTTCGTATTCCCATTCTTAAATTATATGTATTTGGTTGTGAAAGTGTTGCAATAAAAACATTCGTTTGATGGGCACAATCTTTCATATCAAAATCATAATATTTGTACGAAATATTCACATCTTTAAATTCAATTCTAAATTCTTCAGATTCTTTTATCACTTTGTTTTTACTACTTTCTATCCTATGGCGAATGATAAATAAAATGGCAAAAAATATAATTAAAGCAAAAAATATCTTTTTAAAAGAAGGCATTAAACAATGATGATAAAACATTTTTATTTATTTAAATAAAGAAAAATTCAAAATTAAAAAAAAACGAAACTTTTAATGCGTTATTTTGGGTTATGCAATTAGTATATATCTTTTTTAAATATGTCGTTTTACAAAAAATGATAGTGTCTTTTATAAATGAAAATAATTATATTTTTTTTTTAATTCTCAAAATGCGTTTTGCATTTAAAAGATAAACATTAAATTTTTAAATTAAATATAATAATTCGAAGAGATTAAAATCAACGTATATAATTTATTATTAAATTTTCAAAGAAAATATTTCTTTTTGTTTTATTTTGAAAAATTGATATCAATCTCGCGATGTTAATAAAGAGGAGTAAAACAATAAGGCTCACTAGAAGAAGGCCCGTAAAATTTTTTCGATAACAATCTCCCAATTAAATCTGAAATTAAGATGACTAAAGTTAACAAAGAATTATTTTATAAAAATGTTTCCTTTGTTGTACAAAAGATTTCTTAATAAAAAAGTTTGCGGATTTAATTTTTTTGGACTCATTTGAGAAGTTGTGGATTAGTTTTTTGAAGATAAAAATTTAATGGTGCAATTTTTACGGATTTTTTTGCTGAATTTGTTTTGAGATTCAAAGTTTTTGCCTTTGCTGATAAGGAGGACGCTGCAATTAATATATAATTTTATCTGCATAATTTGCCCAGAGATTTACAAAAAGTATCAAATTACTATGTTTCAACAAATAAACTTACAGATATTTATATAACATTTATGTTCAGATTACGCAATTTTCAGCATAAAATTTACTAATTTGTATATAAAAAACATATAAATTTATAATTTTACTTTTTATCTTTCTCAATAAATATTTAGCCTTGTTTTAAAAGTTCTTCTTGATTTTCATCGGCATAACCATTAGGATTTAATTTTTGCCAATTACATACATCTCGGCACATATCTTCAAGTGTAAGCTTAGTTGTCCATTTTAAATTTTGTGCAGCTAATGTTGGATCACAGTAAAGACATGGAACATCACCAAGTCGACGAGGCATAATTTTTATTGGAATCTAAATTAACATAAATATTACAGAGGGTTTATCAAAGAAAAAAACATGTTTAAGGTTCGATTAAAACAAAAACGGTTTTCAAAGATGAACTCAGATTTAGATATTATTTATTTTTTGTTGATTTTTTTGATTTTTAAATGGAAAACGAATCAAAATTTTGATTTTTTTGAAAGTAACAGAAAAGTCTTCCATTAATTGCTATTAACCTTTTCACATTTTAAAGAAAATTTTAACAAAATCCTACATTTCTCCCTGTTGCATTTTCCATTGCTTTAACCATTTCCATCACAGAATATCCTTTTCCCATTCCAAGATTATATACTTCAAAGCCATAACATTTTCCATCTTTTATTCGATTTAATGCCGATAAATGCCCTATTGCAGCATCAACAACATGAATATAATCACGAATGCAAGTTCCATCAGGTGTTTCAAAATCATTACCAAAAATTGTTAAATGTGGAAGCTTTCCGGTTAAAACTTGGGTAATAAATGGCATAAGCTGATTTGGAACACCTTTTGGATTTTCACCTATTATTCCAGAAGGATGTGCCCCAGTTGGATTAAAATATCTCAAAGATATTATATTCCATTCTTTATCAGATTTTGCAAGATCTTTAAGAATTGTTTCAATCATATATTTTGATTTTCCATATGGATTTGTAATTCCAGCAAGTCCGATTGCAGAATTTTCTTTAATCGGAAATTTTATTGGATTTCCATAAACTGCTGGAGAAGATGAAAATATAAAGTTTTTGATATTATATTTTTTACAAAGCTAAAAATTATTTTTTTTGCGGTTGATTTTATGAATGATGGGGGTGAAAAAAGAACAATATACCATTTCATTTTATGGAACGCTATTTTAAAAAACTTACAGAAATTAAATTTAAAGATCCATTTACATTACTGTAATAAAATTTTAGTGGTTCCTTGCATGAAGCTCCAACACCTTTGAGTGATGCAAAATGCATTACAATATCAAATTTTTCAGATTTAAATACTTTTTCCAATTCTTTTACATCCAATAAATCAACTTTTTTAAAATTAATAGTTTTTCCTGTCATTTTTTCAATCCTTTTTAAGCTTATTGGATGTCCATTTGAATCTATATTCATTTTGATTTATTAAATAAATTTAAAATAAAAACAAACCTGAAATAGAATTAACAAGATTTCCAATAACCGTTATAGAATGATTCGCTAAAAGAAGTTCCAAAACGCAATGGGATCCAATGAATCCTGTTCCGCCAGTAACAAAAATATGCATATTTTTTTGAAAATATTTATTTTTCACCCTAAAATTTTATTTACTAACAAAACTGTAAGATTAAAATTTGGTACAACTTTATTATATAGATTTTATTGTTTAATAAGAAATTGTTAAACAAAAAAAATTTTAGAAAACAAAGAAATCTTTCTTTATGAAAATTTATATTTTGCTGAATGCCATTGTTTCTCTTTTCTGATAAAGATCAAAATGAAACCGAAAAAAAACAGGATTGTTTAATTTTTTAATTATTTTGAATTTTGAGTTAATAATCCATGAATATCAGCTTTCTGTGTACATGCAATTTTATAATTACCTGAGAGAAATGTTAAATTTTATGTCCGGTTTTCTTTTCGTCCGCCCCCTCCATGACATGGAGCCAAAACAATTTTTTTACACATAAAAATTTTCAAACTTAAGTCCCTTTCCAAAAAAATATAACATTTATTAATCAAATATTTTACAATTATCTTTACTTTTTAGCCAATGAAAGTCAGATTGTGGAATATGAAAAATTAAATTTTTGTTTAACGTTACAGAAGAAATAGATCTTCGAGCAGTTTCACATTCAAAATTTGTAACATTATTTGGAATTCTGCATCGAAATTGTGTATAGCAATAATCTTGATCCCAGCGTTCACTTTCTTTAAAACAATTAAAAATTATATCAGCATAAACAAAATTGGATACAAAATTAGTAATGTTTTCAAAAGATGATAAAAAGTTTTGATTTAATGCATCAATTTCATTGCTTGAAATTGGATTGAAAGGTGTCAGCGTATCAACATTCTCATTTCCACCTAATCTACCGGTAATAGTAACGGTTCGAATTTTTTCAGCTGATATTTGAACATGTGCCATTGTTGCATCTTTTAAAGTAAGGTATGCAGGCTCGCCATTACTTAAACCAAACCAATGAATCCATGGAGTTTCAACTCTATCCGTTCGTAAAACTGGTTTTCCCAAATATGATGCATTTGACATTTTCATGCTTTCAATGGCAGTTGAAAGTGAAAAGTTTTGAAATTCATTTGCTAAAATTGAATATTAAATTATGCTCATTTATTTTTAAAGGATTCTTTTACGTGTATTAATCTTTGCATAACCTCGAGGATATACAAATCCTGCTGCATTTGGATGTACACCTTTCCATTTTAAAAATTCTGTATAATAATTTTTTTCTTTTGGAAACAACACATCATCTATGTCAGCAGAAATAATAAATTCTGACGATTCCTTAAAAAATGTTTATAGAAGCTAAATAAAAATATTGCTTACTCGATATCTCATTACACAATCAGCTTGTGCTGTAAGCTGATTCCTAGAAATTGTTTCTTTTGATGGATGATATCCAATTTCTTTGATAGTTTCTTTATCAAAATCATAATAAATAAATTCTTGAATTTTAATCCATTTCTTTCTTTCGTAAATCTAAAATAGTTCAAATCAAAATATTTTTTCCATTAATTTTAGCTTTTTGGATAGAATGCGTCTTTTGTCTGCTATTTCTAAAAAATGCTACTGCTAATCGCAAAGATTAACATTGCTCGTGCAACTGATATAACAGTGCTTTATTGCTGCTGCCGCTACTGCATATTTTGTTCTTACCTTTAAAATCTCCATTATTTGTTTCATTGCAGAATTAACATATTGAATTTGAAAATCAATTCCAAAATGATGATATATTTCTGTTGCAAAAATAAGCTGTTGCCATCGAGCTTCATACAGTAAAGGAGTATAGCACATTACAGTCGGATATTTTTCAGAAACTGGAGCATCAAATTTAAGTTCAACTGCATTTCTTTCAGATTTATCAGTCGTTAAACCAAAAAATATTGGATTTGAAACCGTTGAACAATTTGCAATAAAAACTTCCCATTGACAATTTTGACCGGGAGTTTTATGTGCTAATCGAATTTGGAGTTTAGAAAATAATGTATTTGTATCATTTTTTGAATAACATTCTAATATTGAATTTTGGATTTCAATATTTTTGTAAGCATTTAATATAATTATCATTGAATTTGGAGAATATCTAAAAGAGTTGAAAAAACATTTAGAATATTTCTGCTAGTTTTTTTTTAAATTTACAGTTTTGAAACGTTATAATAAATGGTTGAATATATTAAAATATGTTCTGTTTTTGGAGCAGCATCAAAAAATTGTGTGAAATATAAAGCTGAAAATTATAATTATTTTTATTAAATGGCAGCTCTAACATCATTATTTTATTGAAGTATAGTTTTTCTATAATTTTCAAAATTTGTGTAAAAGATTCTTTTTGTTGGCCGACATTGGAAAGAAGTGAGTCCATAATTTGATGCCGTAACAAGTGACTAGTCAAAAATGAGAAATTCTGGGTCATTGTTGTTACGACTCCGAAGTCGGAGTCAATGGAATCAACATCGGAAGAATATTTTTAGAAATATGTAAAATTGTTATTTAAAAAATCTTTTACCTCCACCAGTATAAGGCAAATTAGTTATTATTTCAATATCATAAACTTGTAAAATATAACAAATAAATAACAAAACAATCAAAATTCCCCCAAACACTTTCAGAATTTTCTTCATTTTTTGTTGAACTTTGATTCTTTTTTAAAAGACAAACATTTTCATTTCAACACTTTAATGAAAAAGACAAAAATACATTTTTCAATCTTTTGCCGGCAATCTCCGATGTTCTAAATGACCAAATTTTTTTGTGTTAATTAAACGATTTAAATAAAAGATATTTAAAAACTATGTCTGTTGCTTCTCTTTCTATTAAAAGAAAAAAAATTAATTATTTTTATTTCGACGAACATAATCAAAACGATTTTTTTTAAATGGAGAAATCTTGGAACTGCAATCTTTTTATTGATTAACTAGTTAATAATCAGTGTATATATATTTTTTTTCTGTCGCCTACTATCAAAGTTTGTTGTAAAAACGATTTCGATCGTTCGAATAAAAAAAACCCCACATACAACAATAAAAATGTTTCAAAAAATAAAAAAAATATACCATCTTGTGGGAGTTGAGATAGATGGAGAATAACCTTCAGTATAAATTATAAAAAACATCAAAATAAATAAAATAAATATAAAAAAATTCATCAGAAATCTGTAATTTTTTAAACAAGCAAATTCCTATTTTTAATACTATACAATTAGGATTGCTCATTATCCTCAATTTTAATTCCATGAAAATTTCCCAATTTTTGAGGGAAATAAATTCCGTTTCCTGCTTAATTTTTCTCCTTATAAAAAATTTTGAATTAAGAGAAAACCGTTTTTGTAAAAATAAGGTAAATGTTGCTTTTAAATGTGCTAGTAAAAATACTTTTTTTTTCTAACATTGGAAGAAACAAAACGCAAAAAAAGTTTGAAACAGTTCGATTTTGAAAAATCCTGCGATTGTTTGAAACAACCATCAGTCATGTTCTAATATCAAGTCCCTCTCCGATAATTATAATAAATGCTTTAGTAATAATTAATTATTAAATAATGACTAATGTATCATCTTTAACTTTCGAAATATTATTAAGTGACAGTATCAGTTTCAAAAAAATTTTATGACCTATATTTTTTATTCACTTAAATTTTCATTTTCTGATTTATCTTTTTGTCCTCCATAAATAGATCAGTTTATTTTTTTATTATTCATTAAGGAAAATATTTTGTTTGCTTATCCTTTTTTACTCAAAAATATCTAAAACTACAAAATTTGACAAAAAACCTGTATTTAATTCAGTTTTGAAAATTTATTATTAATAGACATACGTTTATTTTTGGAATTTATTTCATGAAAAAAAAATAAAGGAGGTAAGTTCTGGGATGATTTTTATTTCTGATAAACAAAAATGTCAGCAGATATCCCTTTTAACAAAAATAATAGATAGAAGAATAATAGATAAATTTCTAACAAAATGAAAATACTCAAGCTTCGAAATTTTATTAAAATAATATGTTTAATTATTTTTATAAGTATTTTATCAACATTTATATTTTCGATGAATGATATACGGAAGAGAATGAAAAAATCAAAAGTATTTCGAGTTGAATTAAAAGATATAAATATTCCATATTTTTATTATGGTTTTGGTGAATTTAAATGTGCAAAAGAAAGTAATATTTTAATTTCAACACTTTCCCGACCAAATTCATTTCGACAAAGAATGCAAATTCGAAATAGTTGGAAAAAAGATATTGTAAGTTAAATACATTACTTCGATGTCTAAAATGAAAGAAGCAAGTGACAAATACAGTAAAATATTTTTTAGCCATCAACAATGACACATAAATTTTTTGTTGGCACTATAGAGGATGAACGGATTATGAGAGATTTAAAAAATGAATCTAAAAAATATGGAGATATGGTTTTTACAAGTTTAATTGATTCATATTTTAATTTTACTTTAAAGGTTCCAAATTTTATTTTTTTTGATTAAACAAATAAGAAAGAAGAATTTTTAATTTTAGGTGAATTCATTGTACCAATTTCAACAATATTATTGCCCAAAAGTAGAATATTTTATAAGGGTGGATGAAAATACGATATTTGATGTTTTAAGATTTCAATATTGGTTACATGAAGAATTGAATACTATCAGTAAAATTTTAAATGATATGGCAATTTTTGGTTATTCTATTAATACAAATTCTGCTTCAAAAAGTCATGATAATACTCAGTAATAAAATACTTATTTTTTTTTCTAATAGATAAATAACTTTTAAGAGATGACCTGCATGAAGCATATAATAATTCAAAATATCCGGAATATATCCATGGCTCTAGTTATTTGATGTCTTCAACAGCTGTAAAATCAATATTAGAAGAAGCAAAAAATCATTTTTTTGCAAATATCGATGATCTATTTTATAATGGATTTATTGCAGAATCAGCAGGAATTACAATTATTGATACAAAAAAACATTTTGAAATTGCAAATTCATCACAAAAGATTATTCCAGAATGTGATGAAAATGGACGATCATTTTTGTTCAGCGTTTCTTATGGTTTTAGTGATAATGAAACAGGCTTCGTAGAATTTGATAAAGCTCTTGAAGAATTGAAATCGTTAAAATGTTCCAAGAAGGCTCCGGCTGCTAAAGTCTTTTAATAACTGTGTACATTATATAAAGAAAAGTTTGTCTGTGCACTGTTTTCATGTTCACTTTCTTTACGCAATCAAAAATAAATTTGTTCTTTTTTAAATTTTCACCAAAGTGAATCATGCAAAAGCTAGTTTGAAAAGGTTTTTATTTTATTCGAAACGGAAACCTGCCACCTGCCACCTGCCACCTGTTAAACCAGAACTAAACCACTCAACTACACAACAAGCTTTTCGCTTTTCTTACAAAATCTAGAATTGATTGTTCATAGTCAAATTGCTTTATTTCAATACACATAAAAATTTATTCATTATTAAAAATTTGGCACTTTTCTTCATTTTTTATCCAATGATAATATAATTTTGGAATATAAAAAACGGAATTTCGGTGCAAAGTTTCCATAGAAAAATTTCGTTTAACAATTTCACATTCAAAATTTGAGACATTTGATGGAATTTTGCATTCAAACGGAGTATAACAAGAATCATAGACTTTCCAATTTTCATGTTTTTTAAAGCATTCAAAAATAATATCCGCATAAATGTGATTATCTTTAAAATTTTGAATATTTGAAAATGTTGAAACAAATGTGTCATTTATTGATTGAATTTCATTCTTTTGAAGCGGATTAAATGGAATCAAATTTTTTATATTTTCTTTTTCACCCAATTTTAAAACGTTTTTTACGGATCGAACTTTTTCAGCCGAAGTCTGGATATGATAAATCCGGCCAAGTTTTGGATCTATTGTTTTTCTTTTTCCTCGACTTAATCCGGGCCAATGAATCCATGCAGTTTCGACATTTTTTGTTTGAAGGATTGATTTTCCCATAAAAAATGATTTTGAAATTCGAATTGAATCAATGGTTTTTGAGAGAGAAAATTTTGAAAATTCATTTGCTAAAAATAAAAATTCTGCTCAAGAAAGTTGTTTTAAACGTACGTGTATCAATTTTTGCATAACTTCGAAGATAGCTAAAAGCTGAGGCAGTTGGATATAATTTACTCCATTTTGAAAATTCTTGAAAATAATTGTTTTCCCTGGGAAATAAAATTTCATCAATATCACCAATAATTATAAAATCTGAAGATTCCTAAATTTTAAAAAGAATTTTTATTAAATCGATACAACGAATCTATCCACTTACCCGATATTTCATAACACAATCCGAAAGTGCTAAATGTTGATTCCTTGAAAGAATTTCTTTCATTGGATTAAATCCGATATCATTTATAATACTTTTATCAAAATCAAAATATGCAAATTCTTGAATTTTTATCCATTTCTTCTTTTCATAAATCTGTAATCTGTGTTTTTAATTCATTTATATCATTATTACTTACCTTTAAAATATCCATTATTTGTTTCATTGCAGAATTAACATATTGTACTTGTAAATCCACACCAAAATGATGATACATTTCTGTTGCAAAAATTAACTGCTGCCATCGTGATTCATATACCATTGGTGCAAAACACATTACAACTGGATATTTTTCATAAATTGGCTTTTCAAAGCTAATTTCAATAATTTCTGGAGTATCAACTGATTCTATACCAAAAAATGTGGGATTTAAAACCGTTGAACAATTTGCAATAAAAAATTCCCATTTACAATTAATTGATTTATCCTTGTCTTCGAATGCCAGTCTTAACTGAAGATCCGATGAAAATGTATTTGTTTTATTTTTTGAAAAACATTGAAAATTTATATTTTTTGTTTCAATATTTTTGTCAGTGTTTAATAAAATTATCATTGAATTTGGAGAATATCTGAAAATATATTAAAATGTGGCACTTTTATAGTATTCCCCCCCCAATTTTTCAAACGTTTTTTACAAATTTTGAAAAAACAATTCACGCTTTTTTTTTGAAATTTGCATAGGTTGCGTCGACATAAAATATCTTTTCCCTTTCTAAAATTTCCTCTTTTCTTTTTCCATTTTTTAAATCATGGACGAACTTCGAAGTTTAACAAATCGCGATTTTTATGACATTATTAATAAACCAGAAGATGAATTTAGCTGTGGGGGGAATACTATAAAAGATGGTCATTGCCTTCTTTTATAGTATTCCCCCCCCCCTTTCTGCAAAAAACATATTTCTCAAAATTCCCTGAAATTAACATATCCAGCGTTGTTTCTTTTACAAAGACTTCTGTGTATTTTTTCTGCCGTGTTTTTAAACTGCAAAATGCGGGGGGAATACTATAAAAGAAGTCAGTTGCCATCTTTTACAGTATTCCCCCCGCATTCTCATCGACTATATTTTTTCATTCACCAAGAAAAAATTTACATGAAATTAAGCAAAATCAACGAAAGTGCTATAAAAGGAGAGAAAGCACACAAAACTGGCTTTTTTTCACTCTTCAACGGTTTGCTGAACGGTTGCTACATCACTCTCTCTCCAACTTCAAAAATTTTTCAAAGTCTTTTTTCTTGGGATTTTTACAAGTTCGAAAAGAAAATCGGACTTGTAAAAATTACGAGAAAAAAAGACTTTGAAAAATTTTGAAAAGGGGGGGGGGGAAAGCTATAAAAGTACCTAAAATGTTTGTGTTCTGTTTTTTCTTTTTGCAACTTACATCTTTGAAACATTGTAATAAAAGGCTGAATAAATTGCAAAATGTTTTTTAACTATTGTTTCATCATCTAAAAATTTGAATATTTATTTGAATTCAATTTTATGGAATCTGGCAGTTAATAAATTTTTTGTTGCAGATGAATAACAAAATATATAAAAAACATTAATAAAAATTTTATTTACCTTGGAAACTTTTCAAAAAGAATTTTTTTGAGAAAACAAGTTGGAAACAAATGTAAACAGTAAATAAAAAAAATATGTAGCAGAAACATTTGCTTAATCGTCTTTTTTTAATTCGAGAAACTCCATCGAATAATATATATGAAAACATAAATTTTGTAAAATTTTTCTCGGTTTTTTTTTTCAAAATTAAAGTGGATTAATTTTTTTAAAACAGAAATAATTTCTATTCGTTTTGAAAGATGAAATCAGATAAATTAAAATTATTATTTTATCTTTGATGTTATTAAAAAATTTTTAATAAAGATCTCATTTTGGAATTCAAATTTTTAAGAAAGGAAGAAAACATCTCTATCATATGAACCAAGGGAGCGTCCCAAACGTGACGAAAAGGTAAAATTCCAAATTCTAAACTTGGAATTTTTGCCGTAAAAAGAATCGTTACATTTTAAAAAAATGCAAAAAAAATTAGTACTGTAAAAAACATTTTTTCAAGAACCAAACATTTTAATTAGAAGATTTTCAAAAATATTTACGTTTGCATAAGGACCTGTTAAAGCATCTAAATTTGGTAAATCGCCTGAAGCGTTATCATCATATTCTGATCACTAGCTTCTTCTTTTTTAATGTTTTAAGCTTAAATAATATGTAAGGCCCCTGTTGGTGATTTTTTGGTATTCAGTTCGGTTTTCGTTCAACACAATCTCGGCACATGGAAAAAAATTTTGGTGTTAAAATTTAATTTAATTTAAACTTTTAAAAAGTATAAAATTTTTATTTGTGGATTGCAAACAGCACCTTTGTTCATTCAAAAAAATATTTTCATATATTGACGAAAAAACCTTTAAATGCAGAATTAGTTTCGTTTAAGCTTTGATGCGTTGTTACAAAATTTAATATCTATTTATTACAAAGATATGTTGAAGATTTATTCTTGGAGTAAAAAAAAACTGTTATCACGAGTTTTTGAAAGTTTTTTAGTCTTCAAAAATGTTACATCACAAAACTTATACTATTTATCGAGAAAAAAAACTTTATTCTGTAAATTAAAAGAAAAATTTTACATCCCTAATTGATTTACCGCGTGAAAGTTGAACTTGTGGCAAATTTTCATAATTTGAAGCATCAAAATTTTTTTGGTTTTCAAAATCTAAAGCTCTTTGGCGAATTTTATGATATAAACAAAAGAATGAAGCGGGGTGTTTATCGATATATAATTTATGCACGACTAATTCGGGTCGAACAATTAACATAGGAAGATCACCAACTCCAAAAATGCATGATTCAGATTTCCATGTTCCTGAACATTTTCCAGTAAAATTATTTTCTTTAACATTCCATTCTTGAAATCTTGAAATATAAAAATTTTGAAGTTGAAAAGAATTCTTTCGTGGAATTAGTAATAATTTTGTTCTTTTACTTTTATCCAAAAGTTCCGATTGAATTTTTGCAAGAAATTCTTTTGATGAAAATCCTCCTGGCGTTTTTATATCTGTAAAAAAACTTGTTTTAGTCTTAAATTTTTGGTTAAAAAAACAACAAAATTGTAATTTATCTGGTTTTAAAAAGAAGTTCTTACAACTGAACCTGAAAATAGTCAAAAGCGCAGTGTCCTTTTTTTTCATTTTTTAGAGAAATAATCACAATGCTTTTATCTGATATTTCAGTTATAAGTAATAAAATATATAACTTGAAAGTAGCTATAATCACGGTTTTTTCAAAGTTTCGTAAGAAACATAATTTTGGTATGTTTCTTACAAAACTTTGAAAAAATGCAGAATTTTTGTACGAATAATAATTGATAAAAAAAAGTATTGGTAACAATACTGATAAAAAAGATATTAAATTAATAAGAAATGAAAATACCATTATTTTTCCAGTTAAAATTTATATTTCTTGATATTCCGCTTAGTGATTACGCCTATCAAATGCAGAATTTTTTTCTGATTTCAATGGTATAAAATAAAATTAATGGAAAGAAAGTTATATGGAAAAAATGAAAAATGAAAAATCGGCTGCGAGCATAGCAACTTGAAAAGCCCTCTTTGATTTAAAAGAAAAGCAACGTACATCCTGGATTTCCTGCAATTGTGGCCCATACAGATTCATCAGGACAATAAGTTTTTTCCAAGAACTTTAATAGCTTATAAACTAATGGATGTTTCGAAATTACATTTGCAGAAGCTCGAGAAAATGTTGCTGATAATGATGAAATTAATATCGGTAGTGGGGGTGTTCCACCCTATAAAAAATTTTTTATGGGTTAATATAGTTCTAAACATACTTTTCGATATCGTTCAGGGTATAGATTATATACATTTGCATTAAAAGTGCCATTTAAAGCTTTAAAAATTCTGACCATTTCCAAATTTGTTTTTAAAGGTAAATCAACCCCAGATAAATATCTAAAAAGAAATTTAAAAATCTGTTCAAGACTCAAAAAGTGACATTATAGAAAAAACAAATTTAAAAAAAAGCGCTAAAAGTATCAAAAAAACCTACTGGAAATATTTCCATGCATGATTCAATTCATTCAGTTTTTGAACACATGATAATACAGTTTTTGGAATTTCCTGGCCACACCAGGAAACATTTGTATTAACAATCTTTAAAAAAATTTTTAGGGATGGCATTTCCTTCCAATAAAAACTTACAAAAACATGAATATTCGGAAAACAAGATTGAAAAATTTTCATTCGATTTTTAAATGCATCGGTTGCTTTTCCATCAATTGCAATACAATATGCATTTTGTGGTTGATAAAATGCAGATAACATTAATGTCATTTGTCGAATATCTTTTGTCACCAAAATTCCATATGCAATTGGATATTCATATTCTTCAAGTGAGAAAGGCTCAGTTAAAAATGAATATTTTGTTTTTATTGATTCGCAAATATCGCCTGAATTTTTATCATTTTCTATTTCCTTCCAAAATTCGGCTTCCGAAACGTTGTATTTCCATTTTGAAGCTTTTTCAACTTCAGAAAAATAATTTGGATGGCTTGGATTAAAAAGTATTGGACATTGAACTTCTTTTTGAAATAATGGTAGGTTTTTAAGAATGTGATCAATTGATATATTTCTAAAAAAAAAGTTTTGATTTTTTATTTTTCAATTTAAACAAAAATTTTGAATTTTTTATTGAATTAAAAGATATCTTACAAAAATCTTTTAGGAGACCACTGAAAACTTGGATCACTTTTTAACCAAATTTTTGCAACATCCGTTAAAGTTTTATCCTTTTCATCTTCTTCTCCGTCTTGTAAAAAATAAAATCGTACAAAAGAAAATATTATTAATATTAAAAAAATAAAATAATATTTTTTATTTGAAAAAAGCAGTCTTCCAATACGTTGGAAGTACATAATTAAAAATTTTAGCATATTCAATTAATGACATGAAATTTGAAATACAATCTTTGGGATTATTAAAAAGGGCAAATCTTAATCAAATTTTTGATTATTTAGATCCTCTACTTTTTTGCATCGAAACAAAAAGATTTTTTGAGATCATTTGCTAAGGGAAAAGAGGGAAGTGAGAGAGAGAAAAAGAGAAAAATTATTCTTAAATTTTATTTGAGTTTATTTAAATGATAAAAATCTTTATTTGAATCATTATTTTTGTCGATAAAAAAATCTGTAAATAAATAATCTTTATCTCATAAAAAGACTAGACTTAAATAATTAAATATGATTAAAATATGAAATTTGGGTCACATATATCAATTTTCAGATATTTTAGACACCTTTACATTTTTTAATAAAATAAATTAAGAAGACACTGATTGCTTTTGGGAAATTTTTAAAGATCAAGGGAGTGAAAAAAAAATTCATGTAATTTAAAAACATTAATATGTATTTTAATTTCCATTTCACTTGAGCATCATGCAAGTTTTTGTTTGTATCATCTTCAAAAAAAGAGCGCGATTATTTGCATACTTTTAACGAAAAATTTTGGAAAAATGGTAAAAAACTGGAGTGGCAAACATTTTTCTTGACATAAAATGTCTTCGATGGATTGAAATTAATTATTATAAAAATTTCTTGAAATTTTTTTTTTACATTTTTTTTGAAACTTATGTATTTCAAAAACTTTGTCGATGCTGTTGAAAGTGTTTGTTAACAGCTTTAAAGAATCAACTCCTATTTATTCATCTAAAATTCTTACAGAAGGATTCCAATGATTTTAATATTGTTTCATTTAAATATCAATAGTCATGTTTTTTGAGTTTTGTTCCAAAATGTTTCGATCAAAATAATATTAGATGAATTTTTCAACAAAGAATTTATTCTTTTCATTTTTAAAACTTGTCAAACTCATGGATATTGATAAAAATCTATCCAGATAAAGCATTAAATGTCAAATTATATACCGTAATCATTCAGCAGTCCGATATAATTGTGAAAGAAAAATGCCAAATTTTGATCCAAATAAATTTAAATGTATTTTAAATTCAATAAATTCAACAACAATATTTATGGCATTTCAAAGACTTGCGAAAAAATAATCTTCAATTTTTATTGTATAAAAGATTGATTTTTTCGGTGTTGTTAATAAAAGCATATTTTTTTCCCTTTCAACGATAGATCAAAATATAAATCCTAACATTTTTACACAAAGTTTCTTTTCTTGGTTTTTTTCGTGGCAAAAATAAAAAATCATAAATTCATTTAATAAAAGTTTTTCAAATAATTTTTGATTTAATAAATTTTTGAGTGAACAATGAAGGGGTATACTTTTTGTAATTCAAAAGTTACAGTAAAAAGGAGATCGACTTTTTTCAGGTGGCAAAAAACATTAAAATTGAAATCTTTAAGCTTTTTCTTGAAGCAACAAAAAATGCAATTTTAAAATTATAAATGTTAGAGGAAGAAAAACGATGTTACCCTGTAAAATGAAATGTAAAATTGATTTTTCATACTTACTTTATATTTCATATCATTACTTTTATTTCTAAAAGAACTCTTACAGTTCTGAGTAAAAAATGCAAAAATGTTCAAAAAAATTATTTATTATTAATAATAAACTTTTACACAAAAAAAATAAGACAGAGTATACAACAAAAATGCAAAAGAAAAAACTATGTTATTTCATGAAATGAGATTTTTTTAATATTTTTTAAACTGCAAAATAGCAGAAATAGATGAAATTTTATGTTACCAATTAAGATTTTTTTCACAATATTTTTCATCTGAAGAATCGTCGCATTCATTATTTCCATTACAAATTTTCATTGAATCCAAACATTTTTTATTGTCATGACATTGAAATTGTCCAGGAAGGCAAATTCTTGGGGCTAAAAACAGTGTAATAAATGTCTGCCCCACAAAGATATCTTAATAAACTTACGACAATCTTTTTCATCACCTTGATCAGCACAATGATTTATTCCATCACAAAGATATTTCTTTGAAATACATTTTGGATCAGATCCACCACAATAAATTTCATTTTTTCCACAATTACTTTTACAACTTTTTCCATCTGAACCAAGTTCAAATCCTTCTCCACAAGTACAATATCCAACTTTTGAACTATTTGTTAAAAGACAAAGTTGTGAACATTCCATTGTTAAGCATGGATTTTCAGAATCAGGTTGAACACTTTGATGGAAAGCTTTTATTCCATATGGAAGAAGAGCCGTCTGGGCTAAGACAGTAATATTTTTGCCTGTAATTTTATTTGCTCTTAAAATTCCTCGATAAGTCCAATCTGTCCAATATAAGAAATTATCAGCGATTGTCATTCCAAAAACATGTGGAACTGCATCCGGATCAGAGATTATTGTTCGACGATTTTTTCCATCAAAATCACATGATTCAATTTTATCCAAAAATGCATCAGCCCAATATATTCGATTTGCATATTGATCAATAACCAATGTATTTGGCCAAACTATAATGAAGATTTTTTTAATGTCAAAATGTTTGTTTTAATTAAATTACCAATATTTTCAGTGACAATCTTTTCAAAATGTGATCCATCCATTGCTGCTTTAAAGATAAAAGCATTTGAACTCCAATCAGTCCCGTACATCATTCTACAAAAAAATTAATGATAAATGGATGTTTAAAGTTAAACTTAAGTTATCATAAGCTAATTATGCAAACTATCAAAATTTAAATATCCCAATCGAGATCAAAATATTGAAATTTTGAAATTCAAGACGAGACTAAAATTTTGATATTCCAGTCGATACCAAAATCTTGAAATTTTACCTTTTAACAAAGAAATTAATCCCAAAAATCGAAATTTGGACTGTTTTCAAAAACTGTGAAAAAACCCACCCTTCAGCTGGATTAACAACAAGCGCTCGAGGCATTGACAATTTATTTTTATACAAAGTTTTTCGATATTTTCCTTCTAAAGTTTGTACAAAAATGTTATGCTTTCTTGCAGAATACAAATTTCTAAAAAAACAAAATCATTAAAAATTTACATATTTACAGAATTATACCTTCCAATCCAATCTACAGCAATTCCTTCAACTCCATCAACTTCGTAAGTTTGTAACGGTTGTGGAAAAGCCCCATCAATACTTTTTCTTTCAATAACATTTGTTCCAATATCTGCATAATATAGTTTTTGTTCCTAAACATTTTTTGAATGATGTAAATTTATGTTTAAAGGGGATTTACTTTAACATCAACATCAATCATTGCAGTCTTTTGTAGGCCCATTCGAACCAATTGAAAATCTCTTCCAGTTTCAGATAAATTCCAAATTGATTGTCCATGTGCAAAATATAACCAAACAGGAGCTAAAAAAGCTTACAATAATTAGCAAATTAGTTTTTAATCTTTAAGTAGTTTTAGGATTATTGTACAAAATGTTAAAATGTGTGATGATATTTCAATTTTTAAAATGCTTACTATTATCAATTCTATCACATGTTTTATTATCAGCTCCAAGCTTGTAATATCTTTCATCACATTTGCAAAAATAACTTCCTTCGGTATTTTCACATTTTTGTGAACAAAGTGCTGTACCATCTTCACATTCATTTAAATCTAAAAAAATCACGTCATTGTTGTTATTTTTGAATATTTGAATTGGAAAACATAAATCTGTTTTTAATTGCGCAATTAACAAAACTATTTTTCAGGGAACGAAAACTTCGATACCAAAAAAGTAGGTAATCTTTAAACCTCTTTTTTTTCGTTGGTGTGAAACTTTTTTTTTAAACTTTGATTGACCCGATTTTTTTTTTCAAAAAAGAAGCCGTGAAAAAAAGCTTAATTACACTTTTTTCATTTTGAAAGGACTTTATTTTGAAACTCTTACCGATACATTTTCGAGTAGCATTATCAAATTTGAAGCCGGGAACACACGTACATTCTCCTCTACTGTTACAGCCACCCCGTGAAAGTTCTGAAAAAAAAGTTTTTTAAACGCTTTTAAAAACTTTTTCAAAAACCTCTTTCAACAATTTTAAATTTGTCAATAATTGCAGAAAAGGATGGAATTTGACAGGATGAAAGATCTGAGACATTATTAACAATAAAAGATAAAAGTTTATGCTGAAGTTCAACAGCAGATTGGCATTTTTTAAGAAATTGAAATTCTGTAAAACAATTGAGTTGCTTTTTTGCAAGCGTACAACGATGTTCACGACGTTGGGCAATTGAAACAGTTGAATTTCCAATTTCACCATCAAAATCTTCCATTGCATCAATTAAGCATCGTTGAATATTTATATCATTTTCAGCTGTTTCAAAACAATGCAAATTTTCATTTACTGATTTTGTAAATTCTCCTGCACAAACAAAATTCCAAAATGACATTAAATTTGTTAGCATTGAAGTTCTAAAAATGGACTTTTGTAAAGGTCTTTTAGGATGATGCCAGTATTTATTTACCTGCATTCATCATCAACAAAATTTGTACATTGTAAAAAGGCATCATATTTATTACACATTATTGAAATTTGTCGAAGTGGAACAGCAATAAATGGTTGATCTGAGAATTTTGCATCTTCTTTTATTCCACCAAATTGATGCAGCACAAGATCCGATGAACATCGAATAACAGCTGCTTCACCACTTATATCACATGGTGATGAAATAACTAAATTTATACATATGTATTAGATTACTGTAAATTAAAAAGGTGTTTAAAAACTGACCAAATGAGATCGAAAAAAGTAGACTCAAAAATATTATTAGAGCTTTCATGACACTTTTCAAAATCTTTTATTAACACAAAAGAATATTCGTCTTAAACTCCTTCTTTTTCTGCCAAACTTAGAAGAAAAAATTTGCTACAATCAAAAAAGTCAACGTTTTTTCGGTTACAAAAAAAACTCAAAACAACACAAAAAAGGAAATCACAGAAAGAAAGAAAGATTCAGGCGTCAAAAAGGAATAATAAAGAAAATAAGAAACTCCGCCCTTTTAAGATTAAAAAATGGAAGGGGAAAAAAAGGAAGGAACGCGAAAAAGAAGTTTTGTGTCAACATTACGATCATCATCATTCATTCATTCAATCGTCTCTCGTTCGCATTCGACAGTCAAAAATGCCAACAAACATTTGATAGACACTCAACGGCATTAAATGAAAGAAAAGAAGAAGAAGAAACGAGATCAACTTGACCTGAGCAAAATGTTGAGTACTTTGAAGCCCTTCCATTTCCGTTAGTTTTAAGCTAAGGTTACAGTTTTTTAAGTGTGCAAAAAAAATATAATAGAAAAAGTAAGGTCAAATAAAGCAGAAAAAATAGAAACTTTTAATTCTATAATTGTAAGTAGAAGCCAAAATCGAATTGATATTTTGGTATTTTTGAAAATTTTTGTGCCAACTTTTATAACAAAAATCTAAAATTGACAGCAATTTTTTATTTCATAAAATGTTTTTTCCATTAAATAAAAGTTTTCGAAATAATGTTTTCTTTAAAAGTGTCGTCTAAAAGCTGTAATTTTGGGTACTATAAATTGTTGTGGAATATAGATAATATTGGATATTGTTTGGAAACATATTTCAATTACCGTATTCTTTTTCATATTTCATTGCTATTATAGAAAACCATAAATTTTTTAATTTATTCGCTATTTGTATCCTTCCAGAAATCTTTTTCAAGGCATTTTATTTTAGAAAATAGTGAATGTTTCTTCAATTTTTGCTTCCAAAATCATTCGTATAAAAAGTTTTTTGAACGTTTATATATAAAAACGCTGAAACTGTTTATTATAACAATTCGTTTATTTGTATAATTTCTTTACACATTTTTTTTTGATTGTAAAATTATTTGTTTGTTTTTCGATCGGTTCTTTTTTTTGATTGTGACAAAGAGATTATTATTCAATTCATTCAATTTCTTCGTTCCTTTGCTTGCCTTTTTTGAATCAAAAAAAGTTTATTAAAAGTTGCTTCCAAAATTGTCATTGTCGCGTTTCACGGAAGATTAATCGAACAAAATAAATGTTTGTTTCTTACACATTTATTCCTTCCTTTTTCTTGCCTGAGTGAAAATCTTTGATTTTGGCGGGTATTTATTGCTGCAGCAGCAAATATGAACAACAAATTCCAAAACACAAACTTCCTTCTTTACGCCTTTTTTGTAAAACAAAATTTAAAATTTTTTGAAACTTGCAAATTCGATTTTTTGATTATTTAAACAAATATAAAAAATGTGCTTTTATTGTTTTTCAAAAATCAAAAATTTTGTACAAAAAAAGAAGGAATTATTATGCTTTAAAAGTGCAAATACTGTATCGTTGCGTCCAAAGTCGGGCAATTCTTTCAAATTCTTTTGGATCTTCTTTAAACAATTTTGCAATTGAAGGAATTAAAGGCTCTTCAAGATCGTAAATATACAACAAAGAAATTAAAGCTTCAAAAACATTAAATAATGTCATCTCTGGTTTCCATTCATTTAAAATTGTGGATAAACAAATTGCACCATTTGAATTAATATTTGGATGATAAATTCGTGTACGAAATATTAACTAAAAACGTTATAGGTTTTCAAAATGAATACAAATTGAGTTTCCATTAAATGGGAACTGCTTGTAATTATATGCAGCCAATAATTACAAGCAGTTACAACGTAAAATTCACAAAAATTACTTTAAAAAGATCAGCCTATTTGAAAAATTTTCGCTTTAACGTTTTCTTTTTCGAAATGTCATGAACCTGACAATCAGCATCTTTTTCAATTGTTCTTTTGCCTGATCTTTAGGTTCATGCCATTTTGAGAAACGTTAAAATTTAAAAATGTATCAAAGCATTGAGTCCATTTAATTTTTAAAAAAACAAAACATACTTGTGGAGGTTCAAATGGATAAGATTTTGGAATAATAATATCAACAAAAAATGTTCCACCTTCATATACAGTATCTGCAGGGCCTTCAATGACAGCCATTAACTTAAGAATATGATCATTTGCTGGACCAACATAAATCCCCGCTAGCGGCTTTTCTTCTAATTCTGTGAGATCATTCATTACACGCTTTGCAGCAAAAACTATAAATTTCCATTTATCCCCTTTTAGATTTTATCAAAGTTATATAAAACTAACATGGATTTGTAACACTATTCTTTTCAGAATATTCTTTAATACCTCCTGATAAAATTGTTTTAATATTTGGTCGTGGAAGAGATGGAAGTGGAGCAGATTGATGCAAGCGATTTAAATGTTGTGGCTGCTGCTGCTGTTGTGTTTGTTGTTCATTTCCAAATAATATATCTTGTGATGGTCGAATTCTTTGATGATGTACGGCCATTTCAGGATTAATAAATAATGAAACATTATAAAATGGTGATGCACCAAAATTTGGTGGCCTTGGTCGATCCATTTTTTTAATTAACTGTAACTCAAATTTAAATGTTTTTGTTGCTTTTGTTAAAATTAAAATATTTAATGGATAAATTTTACCATTTTTTTATATTACCAAAAATTTTGTTATAAACAATTCATTTGTAATAAAATAGCTAAACAAAAAAATATGAATAATAATAATCAAAAAATGGTGATGAAATATTTGTAAGCCATAAAAAAAAGATGGAAGCATTAAAAAAATATTTACCCAAATATTTTTAGGTAAATTTTTTTAAAAGACCAAAATTCGCGTTTTTGAAAAAGACAAAAAAAAAGAGAGCCGAATGCTTACAAAAATATCATTGGGCGGCAAATTGCAAAAAGAGTGTATTTTTTATATTGAAAAAATAAAAAAGTGAAACAAAACCGAGACACAAAAATAAATGAGATTGTGAATTTAAAAGAAAACTACGATTTGATACTTATCACATTTTTTTAAATAAACGAAGATTAATTAAAAATTCAAAGATATTCTTTGAATTATTAGAAGACAGAGATTAGCAAATTTAAATATTGTTAAAAAAATATATTTATCATCATAATTTAAGAAATTTTACAATACACATAGAGACACGAGAGAGAAAGAGAGAGTAAAAATAATCGTATATAATTTAACTGCAGCATGTTTTTCGGGCACCTTGAGGATTTTCTTCTGCAACATTTATTCCACCATGTCCCCGTCCAGCAGGTCCACCACCAGCTTCACTTCGAGGTAATTTTTTAGCTAAAACAAACAGGCGTTACATTTATCCCAGAAATCGATAAAAAAGAAACGTACCAATAGCAAGGAAAATATCATTAACATTCATCGACGATTTTGCTGATGTTTCCATAAATAATAATCCATTATCTTCAGCATATGCTTGAGCTTCTTCATATTCAACAACACGTTTAGATGCAAGATCAGCTTTATTTCCAGCTAATGCAATAACAATATTTGGAGATGCTTGTCTTTGAAGTTCTTTTACCCAGTTTTTAGCCTTTGCAAATGATTCCTGCAAAACAAAACATTAAATAAACAAAAAATTGACATAAAAATAGGGGACAAGTCATCACAAAAAAGCTCAAATTACACATTTTTTAAAGTTTAAAAAATACAAACCTGATTTGTAATATCATAAACAACTATAGCAGCTTGTGCTCCACGATAATACATAGGTGCCAAAGAATGATAACTAAAAATGAAATTCTATGTTTGTGGAATAATTTGTAAAAGTAATATTTACCGCTCTTGTCCAGCAGTGTCCCAAATTTCAAATTTTACAGTTGTATCGTCTAAACAAATAGTTTGAGTAAGAAAGGCAGCCCCAATTGTAGATTCTTGATATTCATGGAATTGACCTTTAACAAATCGAAGAACTAATGAAGATTTTCCTGAAAAAAAGATTTAACCATTACAAAAAGATATTAAAGCAACAGAAACATACCAACAGCACTTTCACCAAGAAGTACTAACTTGAATTGACATGTTTTACTTGGTCCTCCACCATTTCCAGCTCTTGGAGTCGGTCGATTGGCCATTGTTACGACTGAAAAAAACGATAATATTATTAAAAGTTTCAAAAAAGTCAAACAGCAGCAATTTCTCGTGAACGTATAAATATTAATGATTCATCCGATAAATATATATGAATATAAACGAAAAAATAAAAACTACACAGCCGCGCTCTCTCTCTCTCTTTTTCTCTTCGTATTTTTTCAGAGACTATATATTCAATCAATTATATTTGAACAAAATTTATAATCAAAAATTTTGATGACGAAATAAATATTATAAAAGTTATGACAAAACATCATGCTTTTAATGTTTGTGTACAATAGAAAAGTGAGTAAAAGAAAGAAATAGTTCTTTTTTGAGGTTCAATAAAGCATATGAAAACACGTAATCGAGAAAATAACATTGGAGAAGAAAGGGGAGAAGGAAAAAAAGGGTCTAAAAACACTGCTCACTTTTTATTTTTTGATGACAGACGAAAAACGCGCAGCAACGAAGTAGCACATGTTTAAATTCCGTTCAAGAGTTTTTCTTTTTGCTCTTTAAAAAAGAAGCTTGTAAAAAAACTGTTTTGAACTTACAATTAAATTACAACATAATTTTTAAAAGCTTAAACTTGCCATTCAATTTCTGCCAAACAAAAGGAAATGTTAAAAGAATCTCTCAAAGGTGTAAGGGTTGCTTTGTTAGCTTGTGGAAGCTTTAATCCTCCAACTAATTCCCATTTAAGGTATGACTTTTGTACATTTAATAAATCTAATGAACAATATTTTTTTAGAATGATGGAACTTGCTAAAGATTTTCTTGAACATGAATGTGGATGTAAAGTTGTTGAAGGAATTTTAAGTCCTGTTGCAGATAATTTTGCCAAAAAAGATTTATTAACTGCAATACACAGATATAAAATGTTAGAAATTTTTATTTAACTTTAAATATAGAACAAAAAATTTACAGGTTAGAAATGGCAACAAAATTTTCAACATGGATGAAAGCTGATGATTGGGAATGTACTCAAAGTCAATGGACTCGAACGTTACAAGTGTTAAAACATTATAAAGAAGTATTAGGAAAGAAATATTCAGATGCTGAATTTCGAATTATTTTGGTTTGTGGTGGAGATGTTGTAGATTCATTTCGACGAATTTTACCTGATGGTATGTTTTTTTATTACAGTATATGTTTAACTATTATTTATTTTAGGTAGCAATTTATGGGATCCAAAAGATGTTGAAGCAATAATACGAGATTTTGGAATAATAATTTTGGAAAGAACTAGTGCAACTCCAGCTGAAACATTGGCACAAATTCCTGGTGCAAAAATATATGCCGGAAATATTGCAAGTATTATTGATGAAGCATTCCCAAATAATGTAAGCAGTACAAAATTGAGGGCAGCTCTAAAACGTGGATATTCAATTCGATATTGTACTCCAGATCCGGTGGTAGATTATATTTTAGAAAATAAATTGTATCAGTAATATTTTTGTAGTATTATTTATGTTTGAATTAAAATTGCCATAGAGTTTTATATTTATTTAATAAATTATTTCAGCGTTTATAGTTTTTGTTTGTACCGCAAGATTATTAAATTGGAATATTTGTTTAATTTTTCAATTATCGTAATCTAAAAAATATTAATATAATTCGCTTTAACTTTTTTCAATATTAAAGTTTAATGGTGACCGTAGTACAGGGTGTTTCAAGAGAAATGGTTAATTTCGTTTGGCTGAAAAATTGTTTCTATTTAAACAGAAATTAAAGAAAACGATTTTCACAATTAAACTCGGAATTGGATAAAATTTTATTTTCTGCAAAAAAATTTCGATGAAAGTCGAAATTTTGTCTTGATCACTTTGTAAAACATGAAAACCAAAAAAAACTTGCTTCGATTCTGACAAAATGTTTTACAAAAGTGATCAAGACAAAATTTTGACTTTTTGGAAATTTTTTATTGCAGAAATAAAATTTTATCCAATTCCGTGTTTAACTGTGAAAACCGTCTTTGTTTCATTTAAACAGAAACAATTTTTTAGCCAAATGAATCGTTTCTGTTTGAATTAAGCCATTTTTCTTGAAATATTCTGTATTTCGATTACCGTAATTAACAAAAGTTAAAACAATATTTTTTTCAAAATATTGTTTTTTATTGTGTTATCGTTCATTAAGCTTGCAAAAACTTTTTCACATAGACAAAAGAGAGGGGAAACTTTTTAAAGAGAGATAGTTTCCGTTCACATTCCCCTCTTCTTTTTCAGGACTCTCAAGAGAGTCATTCATTCAATTTTTTGCTTCTTCTTCTTCTTCTCGTATTTTTCAAAAGCCGTCTATTGAAAGTTAAACAGATTATATTTTAACAAAAAATCTCGGAAGAATTTTTTTGATTTAAAGCATAAAAGTTAACGATTTCTTTCTTTTTTTGCTTCCTTATTTTTTTGAACTATGTCCTTTTAAAAAAATGAGGGCGCAAAAAAAAGGGAAAAAAAAAGATGAAAATTACCGTAGTTAAATTGAATTATTAAGAATTTGATTTTCTGTGTCTCTTTTTTAGTTAAGCTTATTTTCTTTCTACTTATTTTTTCGCTTTTAGCAAAAAAGTATAACCACCTACATACTTTTTTTCAAAACTTGTTTTTTCAATAATATTTTACAGTAATTCATTTTTTCAAAAAAAAAACTAATAATATTTTCAAATAGTTTCTTTCTTTTGTTTTTGCGTTTAAAAATATTTTTTTACTTGCTTAATTATTTTTTGTTTCGTACATTTTTCTTTTTTAAAAAAAAAACCATGTAAAAGAAATTCTTTCTTTTTTTGTTTATGCCACGCCGGGGTTAGTCACAAAAAAGCAAATTTTCATTCATTTCTTCCATCGTTTTTTTATGCCTCCTTTAAAAAGTTTTTTTCCCATCTTAGTAAAAAAATAAAGCAGGAAAAAAACGTTTTTTGTTTTAAGAATAAAAAAAGGGCTTCTGACTTTTGAAGAACAAAAATATATAAAAGATAGGTGATGCTTTTTCAAGCGGAAATGTTTAATAAAATGTTGTTTTTTACGGAACTTCTTTTTTTCTGCAAAAGTTTTTAGCAGAAATATTTTTTTATTACATCAAATCTTAAATCACTAATCTTGATCAGCAGCTTTTTGATCAAGATTGGCAATCATCTTTCATCATTTCATGGTGCATATAAAGCGACAAGGATGCTTTTTAACGCAGAGTGTTTTTGTTGATTTGCGCAACCTCGAAAAAGCTTTTTTATTTTAAAACACGTAAAAACATTGTTTGCTTTTGTTTCTTTTTTTATAACCCGCAGTCAGTCATTCTTGGCGGCGATGGTAGAAAAAGAAAGTTGTTGAAGCACCTGTGAAACATGCATCTTTTTTTTCTTTTAACAGTCGCCTCACATTTTTGTATTTTTTGAAATTGTAAAAAAATTCCAACGCTTTCTTTTTTTTCTCCCAAAAATTTTATATTTTTATTTCATTTCAAAATTTTTATTCCAGAAAGAAAAAATGTTGAAGAGGTTTTGTCGAGAGTTTTTTGATGATGATTTTGAACAAGATTTAAAAAGCTTAGAAATATATTACATTTTTACGGAAGCAAAAAAAAAAGATTTTTTAAGTACGAAACAATTGTTTTACTTTTGCTGTGTCTCATTTTTGAAAATTTATGGTGTCACGAGATTGAACTCCCTCCTCCAAAGGATTTTTGGAAGCTATCAATTATCTCAAAGAAAAGAAGTAATGCGAACAATGTTCTCTTCTTTTTTTTCTATCAGTGCAGTACATTTTCCTTTCATTCCTGACCATTGATGACCACTTGTTGTTTTTACTGCATTCTTCATTTATCCCCCCCCCTCTTTTCAAATATATATTTTCCCTCAAAAAGCTTGACATTCTTTTTTTCGGTTTATTACTTTTTGTTTCTTTTTTCTCGTTTATCTATCTTCTTTTATATTTTCAAAAAACCTCAGACTTTCAGCTCAAATGTCGGAAAACATACTTTTTTCGCAAAAAAAAAATTCTTTGGTATAAAAGCTTTTTGAAAATTTGTAACTGACTCCGATAAAATAAAATCTTTGACTTTACTCATTTTTATCCGTTTTAAAACTCAGGTTAAATTTCATAGATTTTAAAACGTCAAAAGTTTTAATAATTTTAAACTTTTTAAATTTTAAAATATTTGAATCTTAAAGCGATATTTTTTGATCTTTCATATATTGGTACACTTTGATTACAGTAACCAAATAAAAGATCACAAAATAATAATGAGCTTAACTTTGTTTAAATATTTATATATTTTACTTTTTTTATTGACAATTCTTTCGTTTTTTCATTGTTGTCTTCTTTTTTTTATTTCTGAGGGATGGAAGATTTATAGTAGTCAAGTGTGTGTAACTTACTTTTTTTTATTTAACCCTTAAAACTTTTTTCTTTGAACGTTTTTTTAAAATTTTTTACTCTTTGATTTTTTTTTCGAAAAAACTTATTTTTGACTGTTTTTTTGTATACTGATTCATTCATTTTCTTTGAAATATAATTTTAAGTATTTCCCTGTGATTCATCAATATTTGATTATATTTATATTTCTTTAAACTTTTATTAGATTTTTTTTAAAATTATTTTATTTTTAATGGCACTTTTTTTCTTTGATTTCTTTTTTAACTTTTAACTTTTTTTTCGTGTTTGCTCAAAAGTAAAACACAAAAAAGAGAGATGTCAAATTTTAACATTCTTTGACATATGTTTTTGAGTCAAAAACACATTCGTGATTTGATTTTTTTGCAAATTTTTTTCAATCACATGGTTGAAGAGTAATAATTAAATTTGGAAAACCTCCAAAAAAATATTTTGTTTTTAGAGGGTTTTTTTATTTGTGGGGGTGTTGATAATTTTGTTCACCTTTTTTTGTATGTTGTTTGACCATTTTTTTATAAAGCTATAAAAGTAATCTTCCTAAAAATAATTATTATGTAGTCTTAGAAAAATTTATAGGAAAAAAAAACAACAAAAGATTATTTTTTTGGAGGTGTTTCGATACTTATTTTTTGACCAAAATTTTTTATACGTGTTTAAAAACAATTACTTTTCTAAAAGACTTATGTCCCATTTTTGAGATAATTTTCCTCGAAGGTTAAAAAGACAAAAATCCAATATTTTTTAAGCTTAAAAGTAAAGCAATCTTCTTCCAAAAAATGCGCAACAGCTCTTTCTCGCTTTTTAAACTAAAGATTACATTTTTTGTTGTTTTTTAAAAAAAATCGAAGGTGTAAAAACAATAATTTTTTGACACAAAAAAAAAATGAAGAAGTCGTCTTTCTCATATTTTTGCATTCTCTTTTTTTTGAAACCTCCTTGAGGGCTGAAACTTTTTTTTTTCGTGTTCTTCTCTTTACTTTTCGGATTACTCTCCTTTTTTGGAAAACCATCTTCACTCATTTTTTTGTTTGCTTTTTAGGTTATATATTTAAAAAAGAGTGTCAATATCCATATATATTCTTTTCATCTTTTATAGAACCAATTATAGAAATATGACGACTTTTTTCTCTCTCTCTTTTATTCGATCTATTCAGTTTCCGCCGGAGGCGAGGGTGTCATCTTCTTCTTTTCTCTATTTAATGTTCTTGTATATACTAAAAAACTTTTTTCTTTCTTTTTTTTTCGTTGTTGTTGTTCAGGTCCTCCTCGTGCCAGCTTTTTTTGAACATCTTTTTTTTTTCGGGTTTATTTTATGTTTTTGTATCCCTTGAAAAAAATTATATTTTTGTTTAAAAAATGTTTTAACTTTCTTCAAAACTTTGAGGCTAAAAGTGTTATAAAAATGTTAATTGCTGTAATTAAAGCAACTATGAAAATGAGAAAAATGCATAACATTAATATTTAATGTTTTTCGAGAAAAACTTGCAACTCTCTTTTTTGCTTATCACTTTTGATCTTTCTTTTTTGTTTCTGTTTTCAGAAAAAATATACGGTAGCTCTTATAAAAATTTTAAAAAAGATTTGTTTCTATTACTCTTTTTTTTTCTTTGCTCTCTCTGTTAAAAATCATGAATCACTTTTCCCTCCTTTTTTGGTCTTAAAAAATTTACAGCAGTGCAGGGATTGAAAATGAGGCCGGCCGGCCCGGGCCGGGCGGGCCTTAGTAATTCTGGCCCGCGGGCCGGCCGAGCCGCGTTAAGAAGCCCGCGGGCCGGCCCGGCATATTTTTCAAATTTTGTTTTTTGGTAGTTTTTATGTTTGTGATGTGCGCAGTACGCACTTTTTCTTTTCTCATCACTATGAATCATTGTTGTATTAATTCATATTGATGAGAAAAGATGCAAAAAACTATTTTTTGCAAGCTGCAGGTTTCGAAAAATATTCTAAAAAACTTTTAAAAAAACTTGAAATATTTTAGGGCCGGCCGCGGGCCGGCCGGGCCGAGAAAATTCCGACGACGGGCCGGGCCGGCCGACTTTTTCGGCCCGATTTTCAATCCCTGCAGCAGTGTTAAAGAAAAAAAATAAGTGTGAAATGTCGCTTCTAATTTGTTTCAACGCCTTTTTTTCTTTCAACATTTTTAAACTTTGAAAAAAAAACGTTGTTTTTTCAATCACGAAAAAAAATATCAAAGAAAAAGCATATTTGTATCAGTCGTCGTCCCTCGTCTTTTTTTCTTTTAAGTCCCCAACAATAATAAAAACCGATTAAACTCAAAAATAGCGTTTTTGAATCAATTTTTTTCTTTTTTTCTACCAAAAAACTACTTCCAACTTATTTTTTGTTTATAAATTTTTGTCAGCTGCTTTTTTATGTTTTTTTGTCAAAGTTTATTGTTCTTTTCTTTCAAATTATTCGTTTTTTCAAAGATTAAAAAAGAATAATTTAAGTTGATTATTTTTACGTATGCTCTCTCAATGAAAAAATTTTATGCGTACTTTTTTTTATTGGGAGACATAAGAGATATACTTGTTCGAAGATCATCCCCCTCTTCTCTTCCTTTAAATCGATCTTAAAATGATCCATCGACGGAGAAAGATGTGACAGCAGTGGTGTCGTCGTCGTCGGCATTCGGCAATCTTTTTTTTGTGTTTTAAATCAATGGAATGTTGCAACTTGCAACAACAAAAAGTAACATGCGACACTTTTTTAAAATTTGGGTTTTTTACTCCTGTATTTTTTTTGCACAGCCTTTCTTTTCTTTTTTTCCTTAAAGCATTTGGCGCCAAAAATGCACTTTAAATGTAGTTTGAATTTTTAAAATCTCTTTTTTTTCTGCCGAGTTTTTTTCTTTTCCTTTTTTTGCGCATTTCATTTTTAAAAAACGTGGATTTTTTACGTAATTTTTCGTTGTTTTTTTCCTTGTTTGTATTCCTATTTATTTTTTTAGAGCATTCCTTTATAACATATTATGTTTGGTTGATTATTCTTCTGAAAAACGAATTATTTTATTATAAAAAAGATATAATATTATATATTTTTATCACCTGTTTAAAGCAATGTCAACAACACAACCAAAAGTTTGTCCTCGTGGTGTTCCATTAGCAACAACCAATCTTGGAATACCTGGTAATCGAAGCAGTCAAAGTCTTGATGGATCTCCTCGAAGGTTTGTACACATATAATAATACTACATTATATGTTTATTGATATCTTTTTTTAGTTCAAGAAAAGGTGGAAAGCCAAGATCACATCGTGGATTCTCATCATTGAAAAATAGCAAATTTTGGCTTCGTATTTTAAAGCCATGGAAATGGAAAAAGCGATCAAAGAAATCATCACGTTTAAGGTTTGTCTCTCTTTTTTTAGACATTTTATACATAATATCATCAATAATGTAATGTTCTTTTATAGCCGATCTGGGAGTGAATCAAATCGTAGCCGAAATGGTGTAGCTGTTTCACCAACAGAAAAACATTTTTCTTTATCACCAGAGAAATATTTTCAAGCTGCTGCAGCATGTCCATTATCTCCTTCAAAAAGCTTAGATGATGATCCACAAGTTCCTCGGTTATCTTTTGGTGAGTTTTTTGTTTGGATCTTTTTTTTGACATTTGTCATTGATTTTTTTTAAACTTTGCAAAACAGATATCTTTTTACTACTTTTATTTTTCTCACTTTTAAATCTAACGCGTTTTTTTAAATGCTAATAGTTAGTTTTGAACTATGAGGCTTGTATTTTAGATTTATGCTTTGTTTGGCATAAACAAATCCCTCTTTTTTGCTTTCAAAACACATCTGTTTTTCTTTATTTTGTGTTTATCCATTTTAATTTAACAAATTTCTAATCAATTTAAATGCGCCATCTTATCTATGGTTGTAAGAAAGATGTTTAAAAACAATAGATCATCAGACATGAAATCATTATTCCTTGGATACACTTATCCCTCTTTTGTTACCTTACATTTTTGGTTTATCTTCATTCATTAAGTTCTTTTTTGTTGTAAAACTTGAAGAAAATGAAGGGAAATGGATCATCTTGTGACGTGAGAGAAAAAGCTTATGATTGTCTTTCAACAAAAAAATATGTTAGCATTTCACTTGGATTTTTTAAGAGCTAGCTGCTGTTTTATCCCTACCAATTGACTGACATATTCTTCTCTCTTTTCTCTCTTATTTCAAGCATACTTATTTTAAACTGATTTTTTTTCACAGTAAACTTTTTTTTTTAAATTAAATTTATTTAACTTTTGACGTAATTTAAAAGTAAACCTGTGGAGTTTTTTTAATGATTGTTTTTTTTGCAAATTCTTTAGCTTCTTTTGTTTTTATCCACTTTTTTATTTTTATGACATCATTGATTACAGTAATATTTTTTTAGGTAGTACACTACTATCTCCTGGTCGATCAGTTTCAAACGAATCACTTGTATCTGATTCAAAGCTTGATATTTCAACAAGTCCAAAAGGTGCTGTAATTTTTCCTGCGTCAATGGCAACAATTTTGCCAGAAACAAGTGATCAAGAATATGATTCTCAGCAACATTCAGATGATGATTCTGAAGAAATTCCTGTAAATATTCTTCCACAACAACCTCAACATATTAATTCTAAAGAAACAACATTTCCAGTTGAAAAAATGGATATGGTAATTACTCAAAATGCTGGAGATGCCGTTGCAAATAATGTAGCAGCTAATGATGATGATGAGGAAGAAGAAGAAGATATTCCAATCAATAAAGGTTTTGCAAGTAAAGTTTTTCGTCGTGATACAATGGCTCGAAAGCTTGATGGTCCTGATAATGATGGGAATGAAGTTGTTGATTATGATGTTAGCAGTTCAGATGAAGAAGAAGAACAGCAACCAAAAAAGCGTATTCCAATTCGAAGTGAACTTGCAAAACGAATTCAACGTCGTGATACAATGGCAAAAAAGATTGATGCACCTGATCCAGTTGATGATATTCCAAATCAAACAGCTGCAGAAAGACGAAAAATTATGCATCGAGTTTCGTTAAAACTTGAAAGGTGAGCAACCATTTTTTATTTTTGGGAGGGGAATTATAGTGATGACTAATAGATGATTATTTTGGTGTTAAAAATTTTTTATTCAAAAATAGAAACAACATTTTTTTGCAAAGAAAAATAATGCGCATTTTTTTCCAATCCACTTAAAAGCAATTTTAAAACACTTTTAAATGGCTTTTAACTTTTTAACTCAAACAATGTTGGACGTTTTTAAAGAGAGGAATGGGATATGTGTTTTAATCTTTATGTCACATCCCACCTCTCTCTCTCTTCTTTTTCAAGTATGCAATAGGCTAAAACTACTACGAGATTTCCAGTCAATCGCTTTTATTCTTTGCGCATTAAAAGAGAGGGACAAAGGCAGACAACATTCATAAACTTCCGTGTCCCTTTCCCAAAAAACCTGATTTTGTTTTTTTTTTTTCAATTTAACCCTATTGACCTTTGTGTCACAAATTATCATTATTATCCAAATCCAAGAGATATTAAAAAATGGCCCATTTTACTTCCGCTCATTGATTCAGTTGAATACCGCAGTCAAAAAATGTGAATTATAAAAAGTGTTCATAAATGTGTTGCTTTTGTCCTTTTTTGTGTTACTTCTTTTTTCTTTCTCTTGAATCCGTGATGCATACTTTATGTTTTTTTTCTTTCTGAAGCATTCTTCATCAATGAAATGATGTAGGCTTTTAGAAAAAAAGCATTAATTAAAATGTTTTTTTGGGGTTTTTGACATTACTTTATTTTTACTCAATTACTCTTTTTTTCAGGAAACTATCTGAACGTCCATTACCCGAGGAACTTCAAGAAAGAAATATTTTAAAGAAGGAAAACGCTGAAAGTATTTCAAAAGAAAATATGGAACAAACAAGAAAAGTATTACTGCGAAAACTTAGCTTTCGACCAACAATCTCTGAATTAAAAGATAAACAAATTATCAAATTTAATGATTATGTGGAAGTTACAGAAGCAGAAATGTATGATCGAAAAGGTGATAAACCATGGACAAAGTTGACACCAGCAGGTTTGTTTTTTTTTGTAATTTATTTGATTTAATTTATAACTTTTTTTTTTAGAAAAAGCATTAATTCGAAAAGAGTTGAATGATTTCAAAGCAACTGAAATGGATGTTCATGAAGCCAGTCGAATTTATACTCGTTTTCATCGTCCATAATTTTATATTTTATTCTTGAAATTATTTTGTTATCAATTCTATTTATACGGTGTACTTAAATTCAGCATAAAACTCTATCACGAAAAAAAGAAAATCATCTCTAATTATTTTTTTGTTTTAACATTATAAGAAGCTAGTTTCTGTTTCCCCATTCCGTTCTTGCTTTTTTGTTACCCTATCTCTCTCTCTCACTTGTGACCTTATTTTTTTAAAAAAAATGTTCAAATACGGCTATTTTTTGTTTGATTGTTTTTATGTATGTTTTTTATTGCTTTTATTTGCCTTTGTTAGTAAAAATATATTACGCGATATTAATTAATAACCGCGAAATGTGTTTTTCTTCTCTCTCTCTCTATGATATCTTTGTATAGTATTTCTATTAGATGTGATAAAAAAATATTGATTTGAAAATAAAAAATTTATTACTAAACATTAATGGATTTTTACATTAAAAAAATCAGACACTTTAATAAATAAAAATGAAGACACATTTAAACCAGCAAAATTATAGAAATAAAAAGTTTGAAAGAAGCCAAAAAAATATTAGTTTTCAATATTGTTACACAAATATGATTTTAAAGATGTTTATTTAAAGACTGTTTTTATAAAGCCTGAATCAAAAAAGGTTAGTTTTGCATTTTTAAAAGTTTTGAAAAAAGGTATGTTTTGCATTTAAGCTACGTTGCATACCGTACATTTATTTAATTCGTAAAAAAATATTATATGATTAAAAAGAATTACGGTAATCGCAGCAACAAAATTTTGAGTTAAATTTCTAAGGAAATTGGGCCGATTCAACAGGTCAGGCCATAGTATTTTGGGCCGCGGCCGTTCTCGCGTAATTTTCTCAAATTTTTAATACCTTATTTTATGGACATTGAATTAAAAAAAGATTTACAAAAGGCGTTTTTATGTTGAAAATTATAAATTTTTTTTCAAATGTAAGATAATTTTTTTTTGTAAATTTGGTAATTAAAAAAATTTATGCCCAAAATTTTTACAGTTGTCCAAGCCAACAATTTTTGAGCCACGACAGATTTTGGATGGCATTTTCAACTTCTCATGCATATTTATATTTTTTTATTTATTTTTTGTATTTTTTTTATTTTTTGATTTTTTAAATAATAAGTGAAAATTGTTGAAAAAAGGCTTCGACTTTTTTTTCGAAAGTTTTTGTTTTTGGATTATAGTGATTTTTTGTTCGGGCCTCCCCTTTTTATCGAAAGAAATTTTTTTTCCGCTTTTTTTACTCTTTTTTCCCCTTAAAAAAAGAGTCCCCTTAAGCTTAAAAGCCTAATATATAGGGTTTATGTCAGTTTAACTCAGTTTAATAAATCTCATTATCAAGGGTATGTCTAAAGCTAAGTATTAATAGATAGTCTGACCCCAAACTATGCATGTACTTAGGCTTAGGCTTAGTATATTAGGCTTTTAAGGTTAAGGGGACTCTTTTTTTATGGGGAAAAAAGAGTAAAAAAATGGGGACAAATAAGTAACATCCCTTTTTGTCAAAGCTTTTCCGCAAAGTGTCGACTTACATCTATTGCATCATTCTCATTTTCGTGACAAATTTCGCATTATGCTTTTCTATTTGTGTGTATATTTTGCGAAAAACAGAAAGAAACTATTTTTTGTTGTTTTTTTGTCTGTCTCCTTTTCATTTCTGGTTTAAAAATTTCGACATCTTTTTTTAAAGTTGTAGGCTGTCATAATTTAAAATTTATCAACAAAATTTGTAAATATTTTTTTATCATTGCTTTTATACTCATTTTTCCATTAATTGTAATTATGCTTTTTGTTGAATCAATCGGTCATCGAAAAATTCCATCAATTAAAACAACTTTTAGATGACAACAAAAGGCCTTTTAAAAGGTTCTTTCTTGCCTTTGAAAGGCAAGCAAGATTATATTGCTGGTCATATTTTTGATGGAAAATTCAATAACATTAATTTGAATCAAAATCAAAAATGTTCAAATGTCAATCCAATAATCACAAAAGGTTTTTCAACAGAAAATAAAAAGTTTCAAAATAATTATGGTAAAAAAAGGCTGCAGTCTTTCAAAAAACTGTTTCATTTGAAATAAGTTGTTATGTTTAAATTTCTTAGACAAATTTCCTGTGTGTTTTTTATCCTGATATAAGTAATTACACCGTAAAAATGGAGCAACATTTATTTCAATCTATTTTATAAGGACTGCAGCTTTAACAATCTCGATAGATTTAACTGATAAAAATGATTTACAAACAACAAAAAATCAAAGATCATGGGAAAATTTAAAGATGCCATTAAATTGTTTAAATGTCAATCATAATTTTGAAGGAAAGAAAGAATTAAAAGAAGGCACAAATACAACTGCAACAAATAAAAGCACCCTTTCCCTTCATATTGAAGCTTATGAAAACTCAAATGAAACCCAAAAACTTGATTCATTTGGGCATCGAAATATTGATTCAAAAAGTAACAAATCTGATTTGAATAAACAACTTTTTTCTCATTCAAATTCAATCATTGAAGTAAATTAAAAACCATGCAAGAGATGTTTTTAATTAAAAAGTTTTTATAGAATCCATTTGAATTTCCAAGACAACAAAACGATAATAAACGTGAATCAGAAGTAATGGAATTTAAAGCAAATCAAAGATTATATGATCCGAATCGATCCAATGGATCTATCAATATTCAAGTTACAAATCGTATTGCTTCAAATTCTTCTTCTCGAAGGTTTAGTGTACGTTGAATAAAACTATGTGATGCTCAAAAGAGCAATAAACATATTATTTTCTGTAAAAATTAGATATTTCCCCTTCCATATTTTCTCTACTTGATTTGCTCTCTCAATTTTATTCCCTCTAATTACGCATCCAACTTTTTTTGTAATAGCCAGCTTCTTATTAACAAATTGGTTTTAACACGAAAGGCGAGCTTCAAAGCACCGAAGAAATCGATGATGCTCAAGAACGGATAGACTGACTCTCAAAAAAATTAGCGTTTTTTTAAAGCCGCGCACTTGCATTTTTTTCTTTATCATTAATTATTACTAATAAAAATAATATTTAAAAAATTTTCAGAATAGTAATACTGCTGTAAGCGAAAGAGTTAATATTCAAGGTCGACGTATGGTATGCAATACTTTGATATTTTTTAAATTATGCGAAGTTTATTAAATCCTTTATAGGAAATGAAGCGCCATAATTCTGATAATAACCGCTTCAATGCCGGTGGAGGTGGGCCAAAGCGGTATCGAGTTGATCCATATAATGAAGCCCTTGCGGATGGAAAATTTGAACTTCGATTATTAATACCAAATAAAGCAGCTGGTGCAGTTATTGGCAAGGGTGGTGAAAATATTAAAGCAGTTCGTGAAAAGGTTTGTCATCTTTCAATTCCTAAAGAACTTCCTCAAAGTCCTGACAAATAATACACCACAAATGGGAACTTTTTTGAGGCTTTTCTTTTGATAATTTTTTTAAATTTCCATCCCTTTATGTTACTTTTTAGTATGATGCCAGCTTGACCGTTCCCGATAAAAATAGCCCTGAACGGTGAGTATTCCGTTGGATTCCCCTCTATTATCCATTTCCATCAATCCTTCTGCACAACCTTTGCCTTAATGTCCTTTTGGGGTTGAATTCATACCGATCCTTATGGATGTCATTTTTTCGTAAGAAAAATGACTTTTTCCTTTACATCTTCAATCTTTTATGCCATTTTTCTACATTTGCAATTTTTAGCGTTTTGGGCATGATCGTACGACTTGATAGAATTGTTGATTGCTTTACAGATGTTTTAGCAAAATTAGCAGAGGTTTGTCAAATTTTATTTTACCTAGGTTTTAATTAAGTTATAGGAACAACGTCGTGAAAAAACAACAGATTTGGATGTTCGAATGCTTGTACATCATTCACATGCAGGAGCAATTATTGGTAGAGGTGGATCAAAGATTAAAGAACTTCGTGAACAAACAAGATCTCAAATTAAAGTTCATCAAGAATGTTGCCCTAATTCAACTGATCGTGTTGTTCAAATAAATACCTCACAAGAAAATATGCCAAATGTTATAAAAGCTTTAATTGATTTTATGCGTGAAGTAAGTTAAAGACTAAATTTTTCTTCATTTTTGAGCAAAAGAAAATTTTAGATTCCAATCAAAGGTCCTCAAAAGCCATATGATTCAGCTTGTTATGATCCACGGATTGCTTTTGCATACGGTAATAAAATATAAATGTGCATTCATGTACATTTAAATTTTTTATAGGTTCTTATGCTATTGAACATCATCCTGGTAATAGCGGTGGTGGAGGACGAGGTCCTCGAGGTATGCCTGGACCACCTCCACCTCATATGGAATCATATAGGATGCCAATGCCACCAATGGGAGGGCCTGGCCCTGCGATGGATTATGGTCAACCCCGATATCCCCCACCACCAATGCCAGGTGGACCTGGAATGCAACATATGATGGGAGCTGGAATGCAACAAACTCAAGTAAGATATCAGCAAAATATTAAATTTGTTAAACAAAATATTTTTATTTAAGGTACAAGTTACAATCCCTAATGAACTTGGTGGAACAATTATTGGAAAAGGTGGTGAACGAATTAATCGAATTAGACAACAATCAGGTGCTAGAATTGAAATTGCTCCATCTGTAGGAAGTGAAGATCGAGTGATTACAATTATTGGCACACAGCCCCAAATTCAAGCAGCTCAATATATGCTTCAACAAAGGTATAAAGCTTTTAATCTTCCAACAATATTTTCAATATTTGATAATTTTTAGCGTTAGAAATTCTGAAGCTGGTCGAAGATACATGCAACATGAACAACCGCGATGATTTATTTATTATGAAATTTTTTTCTACTTGATATTACTACTACCATCCGGGCTGGTCCAATTTGCATCTCGTTTTTTTTATCTGTTTTATTTGTTCAATTCATTTATTATTTCATTTATATAAAAAGAACAATGTTTATTTTTTGTTTTTATGTGTTTTAAATAAAAAGCTTGTTTGGTTTTATTTTTTATAAAAATGTATGGGATTTTAAATTGGTGAGATAATATTAAGCATAGCTGGTTTTAATTTTGCTACACACGCATTGCGGCCTACAAGATGATAAAGCACCGCTTCTTCTTCGGGGTGGTGGAACTTGTTCAGCTACAGCATTTTCACTTGTTGAATAATGTACAGTAATTAAATTTTCAAGTGTTTCAAGCATTGCTTCCATATTATTAATATTTGGAGATGAAATTGCATTTGTATCCCCAAGCGGAAAAGTATCTTCCAGTGTTGAACATCTTTTCATTTCTACAACACATGCTGAAACCATTCCAATAAATTGTGATGCATGTCGTGTAAATTCAACACCTAAAATTTATGTGTGTAAAGCTTTTTTTGTTTGCGTGAGAAAAGAATATTTTTTACCTTCATGCTTAAGCTGTGGAAGTACACAATTTTTTGTTGCTTCACACGATCGAATACATGCTCTTGCAGAATTATCAATATCTTTTCTGAGTTGTGGACCATCATTTGGGGTTCCAATAAATTGAATATTATTTCGAAATGTTGCTAATTGAACATTACATTCATGCAATAACTAAATATTATACTATTGCTTAATAAGGTATGCAACATTTTTAAATTTACCTCCTGTAGTTTTCGAACGCTTGAAAGCGAATGTTGGCGAAGTTTTGCAGTCATTTGGCGTTGTTCTCGCGCGGTTCCACCTCCTGTACTGCTTTCAACCGGCGTATCCGCCGCACTCGTGGACTGTGGAGCCAGTTCGGCGTTTTAAGGCGAAACTCCAATTTTTATTTTTTTAGAAGCCGAAGTATATATTGGCACCCCCAAATAATTATAATTCAAATTTAAAATATGGCAGCAACAAAATAGCTAATGTTACTACTAATTGTTATTACTTAATAAAAAAAATTTATCGATGAAATATTTGTTATTGTGACATAAAAAAATATAATCCAGAAGAAGAGGGAAAAAAAAGTTGTTGGTTGGTTTCTTCCACAAACGGAAATGAGTATTCAAAAACAGCAGCAGCAAAAAAAGCAGTGAAAAGAAATAACAACCAGAAAAAAGAAAAGTAAGTAGCAGAAGGGGAAAAAAAGAAGCTTGTGCTTATGGATGAATGAAAATGAAGGCTGTAGCTTTTGCAAAATGTCACTTAGTGTGTCCCCAACTATCACCAACAACATATTTAACAATGACACACACACACCCATATACTTTTTTATAGTTCTTTTTAGAAAGAAAGAAAAAAAAGAAGCAGCCGCAGTTGTCTCCTTTTTTCTGTGTCGCCATCGTCCTTTCTATTTTGAAGGCTGCAAAAATAAGAAGAAAGAGTGTAAGCATTTTTTCACGCAAAAAAATTCAGGATTCAAGATTTTAAATCGAATGACAAAAATGGTTTCATTGGAAAAATTTGGAATCAGAATTAATTAGTGTCAAAAAATATTTGAAAACGATAATTGCAAATTCGGATTGGAAAAAAATATCCATCATAATACTGTATTTACAAAATTAATTTTAAACATAAAAAAAATTTTTTTCAAAATATTAAAAAAGAAATACAGTATACCAAAATAATTCCAAACTATAATTTTGGAAACAAAACAAAACTTGAATATTTATAATATCTTTATGAAACACGCTAAAAAATCTATTTTTTATTATAATAAATAACAGAAGATTTTTTTGTTCTTTTTTGATTTTAACAAAAAATGTTAAAAAATTTTTTACAGAACTTTCTTAAATTTTATTCCCTCAAATGATATAAGTTTAAAGTGGTTTTTATTTAAACACGTTGTATTTTTTTTTCAATGAAAGTAACAGAGAGGTTTTTTTACATTATTTGTTAGTTTATACAAAATTAAAATTTTTCAAATATGACATAAATATTGAACCAACCAGAAATAAAATAGTTATCTTATGTTATTGTAGTTATAGTTATTTTTTGATATCGGCTTTTTTATTGTAATAGAAACACGCAAATTTTTTATTGCTTGAATTTTTCTTTTATTCACAAAAAAGGTGCACGCTTATTTTTTCGCGCAAAGCAAAAAAAAGAAGCGTGCATTTTTTCTTTATTTTCTTTTTCTCAATTTTTACATAAAAATTATCCACCATTATCTATGATTTTTTGTGACAGCTTTATTCCATTGTTTGCATTTTGCTTTAGGCAAAAAATTTACCGTTCCGCTAAAATTATATTTTTCACTTTAAAATTTTCTGCTCGCTTTCATTTTATTCATTTTTTAGTGCTTGCTTTTTTAAAAAAATAATCTGTCGCTTAGTCTTCTCATTTCCAGATTTTACTAAAAAATGGATTCACCAATATTTGTATGTTTTTTTGTTGCAGAATATTTTTCCATTTTACACATTACATTTTTAAGAAATTCCAGTTTTTACTGGAAAGTTTTAAAAGCAGAAATTGAGAAAGAATTTAAACATGAATCTTCATAAAAGAAATCGATTGAACTTCCACAACTTTCTGGAATTTCATATTATCTTTCAATTTCAAAATCTGAAGGTCAAATTTTTATTGGTTTGGGTTTTGCAATGAAAGAAGAAACAACCATTAATGCAACATTTAAAATCTCTATTATTCCTGCAAAAAAATTCAATGGTAAATTTGACAAATTTGTTTTTGGTAAAGAAAATGGATATGAAAAAGCAAATGTTCTTCGTTCATATCCTGATTTTTTGGATCCTGCAAAAAATTATTTTATGGATGGTTACATTTATTTAACGATGGAAGGAATTTTGAGTGTTGAAAAGGAACAAATTCGTGCAGAAATTGATATTAAAAGTCCTGAAAATTTGGAAGAAATTTTGTATAATCGTGAAGATAAAGATTTTGATATATCAATTGGTGATTTATAAGCATAAAAAAGACTTTCAAATAGTTTTTTTTTCTTTTACACGTTTAACGTTTTTTAGGTCCATTTATTGATTATAGCAACACAGATTCCAATTTTCCAACAATTTAAAGAATCAAATCAAACCAAATTTGTTATTGCTGATTATGATTATGAAATTATTGAATTAGCAATGAAATTTTGTTATGGTATTTCAATTGCTGAAAATTTAAATGCTTCTATTGCTATAAAACTTTTACAATTTTCTATTAAATATCAAATATCTGACCTTAAAGTAAGTTCAAACTATTTTGTTTATTGTATTACTGTATTCATATTTATTTTATAGGAATCAATGGAAGAATATTTATTGAAAGAAAAATCTCCAATGAATATTTGTGAAATTGTAAATGCTTCAATTTCAATGAATTCAATCAAACTTCGTGAAAAATGTTTTGATTATATGTTGGAATGTATGAAAGAATCAAAATATATCAATGATTTGGATAAAGATTTTGCATTTGTTTTATTGAAGACTTCTTTTTCTGTTTTTAATGTTTGAAATATTTTTTGTGTTTTGTTTCTTTTTTATCTTTGTGCAAATATATATTTTTTGATTCGATGAAACTTTGTGTATAAAGAGTTGTATTTTTGATAGAAAACATTTGATTGTTTTCTATCAAAAAAAAGGAGGTTTTTGGTCCTAAGTTTAAGATTTTTTACCAAAAATTAAAAGAAATTTATGGAATAAGCTTTGCCACTACTTTGTTTAATACAAAATAAATGAGTATTTACTGAAAAAAAAACTATTTCTATTTTGAATAAAAAAAGACCGAAATCAAAACAGTCTAAAATCAAAATTCCGTTTCGAAAAGTCACCCCCCCCCCCCCCCCCCCCCCCCTCTTACTTCGTATCACATTCAAAAAAAATTGTTTTTATTAATAAACAAAAATGTATCAGCATTTTTTTTTATAAACAAAGAGTACAAAAATTAAAATACCAAGAAAAAAAAACATTAGGCAAGAAACAAAAAGAAGACCTTAATCAATAAAAGTAAGTATAATGCCAGTATGAAGATTATTTTTTATAATATCAGGAAGATTTTCACCAGGTTTAGAAAAGCATGGACCATATTCATTTGGAACAAGCTTAGTTGTATGATTTCGTTTGTACTTCGTTTTTTGTTCATTCTTCCATTCTTCAGCACGTTCTTTCATACGACGTTGACGTTCTTCATCCGTTTCACCAGGTAAATGTTGGCATTCATCTGAATCACCTTCATCGGAAGATAAATAACCATGTTCAACAAAGAATCCATCATCTTCTTCATCATTTTCTTCTTCTTCGATATCTTCTTCATCTGATTTACATTCATCACCTTCTTCTTCCTCTTCCCATTCTTCATCAGAATCATATTCATAATCATAAATCTAAAAAAAGAAATGAATGGATCAAAAACGACAAAAAAAGATGTATAAACACTTACAGTTTCTTTTGCAAATGGACGTCTACCAGTAATAATCTTTGATCGCTTTCTCCATGTACCATAATAAGGCGGACGATAATTTGTATGAAATTGAAACAATTTAGCTTTTAATCGATTGCTAAAAACAACAAAAGGATAAAAATGGCTTAAAAAGTAAAAAACTTACGTTTTAGTTAATGGACGTTTGGGTAAATGTTGAAGATAATCACTTTTATCAGCTTTAGTTTTCTTTAAATTTTCTTTTTCTGCAGCAGTTAATTTATCACGACGATGAATTGGAGCAACAGACATATTTTCTTTTATTTCAAAAGCAGAAAAAAGCCAATGATTGCTTGGAGCTTGAATAATTTGACGTTCTGGTTTTTCTTGTTTTACGAGCCATTTATCCAATTTTGGTCGCTTTCGTTCAGCTTCTTCTGCAGCTTTTCGCTTTTCTTCTTCTGCTTTACGCCTTTCTTCTTCTTTTGCACGTTTTTTTTCATCAGCTATCCGCTGCTTTTCTTCTCTTTCTTTTCGAAGTTCTTCTTCCTTTTCTGCTTTACGTCGAAGTCTTTCTTCTTCTTTAGCTTTTCGAGCAGCTTCTTCTTCACGTTCTTTCTTTAGACGACGTTGTTCAGCTTCTTGTTCACGTTCAAGTTGTTTCTGCCTATAAAAATAGAGAATACAGTTAAATAAAGATAATAAAAAACTATGCTTACCGTTTTTCATCTTCCTTTTTGAGCTTTTCATCAAGTCTTGCTTGCTATAAATATATCTTTGATTAATATTATAATAGAAAAACGGAAACAAACCTTTTGTCGTGCACGTTCTTGTTCCCTCTTTTCTTTCTCTTCGCGTTTCTTTTCTTCTAAAGCTTCACGTTGACGCTTTCGTTCTTCTCGATCTGCATCATGCTTACGCTTGGAGCCAGGAGTTCGGGGAGTTTTTGGTGTTACTGGTGCACTAACATTTACATCATCATCAAGAACAATAATTACATCATTTTCATTTGTTTCTGATGAAGAATTCAATGAAATTGTAGGTTCATTACTACTTTCTTCAATGCGAGGCTTTTTTGCCAAAGGTGATTCAACATCAACCATAGTTAAAGCTAAAAAAGGTAATGTAAATAAAAACGTTAAAAAAGGTAAAACAAAATCAAATAATTATTACGGAAAAAGATGTGTTAAAAATTGCGGCAAAAAAATGTGAACCAAAAAATATTTTTCGCGCCAAAAAAATTAAATTCGAATTTGAGAAAAAAAACACGACACCAAAAAAAGAAACAAAAGCGAGAAAAAAAGATATAATTTTTAATATTGATTTTGTTATTAAATAATGTTATTACTATTAATACAACATTAAATTAAATAAAACAATAATTTAAAAAATAATAAAATAAACAATGCCGACAGTAAAATATAACAAAAATATATATGCGTTTATTAATATTTTTTTAAAGCTGATAATAAACGGAGTCGTCGTCGTTCAGTGATGCCAAAGACTGAAAAAATGAAAGTGGAAGGCTTGATTTTTTTTGTTAAATAATAAACACAAATTTGCGCGCCAAAATTCTTTTTTTGTGTTTACATGCTCTTATGGTTATTACGGTCGTCATTGATAACTTCAAAGGCTAAAAGGATTACAGTATCCATGTAGTTTTGTATTGGTGAAGTAGGATATATTAGAATATCCATGGAACTGCAGATAAAGCAACTTATGTTGTGTCAGTAATTATTTATCAAAAAATGTTTAAAACCTAATATATGAGAAAAGGAGAAGGAGCTTAAAAAGGTTAAGAAAAATTGCTTCCATAAAAAATGTTTCACCTTAGAAATACTTCAGATTTTTTAAAGCTTTTATTATTTTTTACACCGTATAAATGCATCCATTATAAAAAAGTTTTTTTAACAATACAAACAAAAATTACAGTAATACAAAATAAATAAAAATTAACGTGGACGAAATTTCCGAAAAAGTGCATGTCGATCTTCTTCATTTCTTCTACTTGATGTTGTATATGTTAATTGATTTCCACCAGATAATGCATTCATTGTACCATCACGACGATTCACACGATTTTGTGTTATATCATCTTCATCTTTAACATCATCTTGATCTGCATCAGCATCCGAAAGTGACAAAAGACTTTTGAGAAGATCAGAACGAGATTTTTCATCTGGTAAACATAAATTTGCCTTTTCCATTTCTGGGATATTATGAACAATTTTATATGCATATCCTTGATTAATTAAGAATCGTTGCCGCTTTCTTGAATATGTCATTTCAATGGTATCACTTGAAACAAGAGAATAAAAATAAGCATTAAATTCATCATTGGTATTCTTTTTTGCACGTAAAATTCGACCAAGTCGTTGAGCTTCTTGACGTCGAGAAGCACCATGTGATGAAACTTGAATCAATACATTTGCTTCTGGTAAATCAAAGGAAGTATCTGCAACTTTTGATACCAAAATTGTACTAACTTTTGGATTATATTGAAAATTTTGCAAGATGCTCATTCGTTCTGATTGGGAAGTTTCACCATATAAAAATGGAATTTTCATTTCCATTGCATATCGTTTAAGTGCACATACATTATCAGAGAAAATAATAATCTAAAAAAGCAGTGTTAAAAGTACCCCAATAAAAAAATTACAGTATACCTTATCACCACGAGCTTTATGATATTCAACCAGAAATTGACAAGTTCTCATCTTATTTGGATTCATTACAGCAAGAAGTAAACGTCGAGAAATATTTGATGTTAAATAATATGCAAAAAATTCACCAGTCATTGCACACCAAACTTCTGCACATTGAACTTTTGCAATATGTCCATCAGCTTGAAGTTCCATCCAATTTGCTTCATATAGTTTTGGACCAATAAGAAAATTTAAATCAGTAATTTTATCATCTTCTCGAACAAGTGTTGCTGTAAGTCCAAGTTTACAATGTGATTGAACGATTGTTAAAACCCGACGAAACATTTTTGCAGGAATTGTATGTACTTCTAAAACAAAAAAAGATTACGGTACATAAGCTACAACAAAGAAAAATGTTTACCATCAAGTAATAAAAGTCCCCATTCATGACTTGAAATATATCTCATAGCTTCTTCAGCTAAATAATGTAATTAGTAAATTACTTAAATATTAATGCAAAAATGCTTACCAATATATGTTCTTTTTCCAGTATATGCCACCATTGAATATGTACTAATACATACAACTGGATCAGGCTTTGTTGGAACTTGATCACGAGTTTCACGAGTAAAACGAATAATTTGATGGTCTTGAATTGTTGACCACAAACGAAATTGTTGTCGCCATTGTTCAACAGAAACATTACTGGTTGCTAATACAAGGCATCGCTTATTAATTGTTGTTGCAGCAGTAACTCCAACCAAAGTTTTTCCTGCACCACATGGCAAAACAATAATACCAGATCTTGCACGGCTATTACCAAACATTTTTCGAAGTGATTTTTCTTGATATGGACGAAGACCAGTTGTTGGCTTTAAATCAATTTTAAGATTTGGATTGAATGCATCATTTCGAAAATCATATTCGGCCAAAAGTGGATATTCAAGTTCAATACATTTTCTTTGAACATTTTCAAGATGTTCTTGTTTAATTTCAAATGATAAAATTTGTAAATTTCTTAACGCATCTGCATCATCATCTTCATCATGATTATCAATAACATTTGTATAAAAATCTGCAATGTCTTTTGGTACTTCTTCATCTGCAGGTGGTTCAGTTGTAACAGTTTGTTCTGGAGCAGTATTTAAAAGTGTCTAAAATGTTTATGGGTCATAAGAATTTAACATTAAAAAGTTAATAAACATACGGTAGTCATATTTGCCATTTTATCAGCTTGATTTTCAATATTTGTTCTTGTATTTTCATCAACCAATGCGGCTTGAATAACAGAATCATTAAGAAGCTTTTGAACAATTTCAGAATGTCGACATTCAATAAAATATCGATTTTGTTTAAGAACAAGTTTAACTTTTCCATAGCTTAATGTACAAAGTTTAATAAATTCTTTAATTCCATCTGGTAATGAAGTTTTAGAGAGACGCTCAAGATATTCAATAATATCATTTGTTACAAGACCAATTGATACAGCTGCATAAAGTGAATAGGCAGTAATTTGATATTCATGAATGAATTCTGGACGACAAAGTGGTTCAGCAATTGCAATTAAAAAATCTCTTGCATGCTTATAAACTGGTGAATGAGCTTCCAAATATATATGAGCATCTGGTGCAATCCAAATTGGCCGAGAACGATGATCAGGTTTTAACTTCATAGATGAAAAATCTCTATCACCATATATCTTTTTCATATATGACATTGTATTATTATCATTATTTCCATTTCCACTACTTCCGGCTCCATCACTTCGTGTATTAAATAATTCAGCTCTTTTTGAACCAATTTTAAGAACTAAATTTGATTGTGTTTTAAAGTGTTATTTTTTTATTAAAATTTTACCAGGATAATCTGCACTATTTCCATCTTCATCACTATCAGCAAAAGATTCTTCTACAGCAGCCGCAGCAGCAGCACGTTTACGACTACCCATTTCTGAATGTAACTAAAAAAGTAGAAGAAAATAAATTTGCAGAGAGAAAAACGTTTCTTTTTATTTCGCAAAAAAAGCAAAACAAACTTTTTTCAACGCAAAATAAATATTTCGAAAGTTTTCAAATTTGAAAAAACACAGTGGTCTTAACACGACTTCAAATGGCTTCCTTTTTGCGGGAAAAACTGCCGAAGCTTGTTTTTTTCAGTGTTGCTTTTAATTTTTTTAGATTTTGACGTGCTTTTTATTTTCTTTCTATATTTTTCAACATTTTTTATTAAATATTTATTAGCTGAATTACCATTGTTTCAGCGACAATGTCCGCAAGGGTCAACAAAGATCGCTTTTTAAAGCGAATGGGAAAAATATACGAAAGTTGGGTATGTTTAATTCTTTTAAGATTATTTATATTGAAGTACATAAATATTGATTGGTTTTTAGAATAACCAGAATGAAGAAATCCTCTCTAACATCAATTCCATGCTTTTTGTTACTGGAAATTTGGATGAAGAAAATGTATACAATAAAACGAATGCAATGCAAGTAAGCATCTTTAAACGGATTATAAAGGGGCACCCACGTGATCTGTGCTTCTACATTTATTGAACTTGCAACCCTCCTTTTTTAGAGTTGGTTATACAATACTCATTTGGTTGATACTGTCTTGGTTTTAACCAAAAATCATATCTATTTCCTTGGTAGTCAAAAGAAGGTACAATTTGTTGAAAATTTAAAATCCAATGATTTCAATGGTTCTGTTCCTCCAATTACTTTACTGCAACGTGAAAAATCTGACAAAGATCGTGGAAATATGGATAAGCTAAGAAAAATTCTTGTAGAAGCTGGTGAAAATGTTGGATATTTTGCTAAAGAAAAACCTAATACCGAATTCACTAAATCAATCATGGAAGGCCTTCCTGGAAAAGATTACAAACCTGTAAGAGTTTCTGTACCTCTTCTAGTACTTTTATATGTTAAACCTTTTTAGAATCTTACTGATATAACTCTTCCATTTGCAATACTTTTTGCTGTAAAACTTCCTGAAGAAATTGAAATAATGAAAAAATCTTGTACTGCTTCAGTAAATGCATGGAAGTTCATGAAGTCAAAGTTAGTTAATGCTACTGATCTTAAAAAGAAAGTTCGACATAATAAATTTGCTGATGATATCGAAAAGGAAATGGTTGAAGTTAAACAACAAGGTGATATGTCTGGTCATGTTGAAGCCTGCTATACTCCAATTGTTCAATCAGGTGGAAAATATGTCTTGAAATTTAGTGCACAAAGTCCTGATACTGCTATGGATTATGGATGTGTTGTTGGAACTGTTGGTTGCCGATATCGATCTTATTGTTCAAATGTTGGTCGAACAATGTTGCTTGAACCATCTGATGAATTGGAGAAACAATATGAAACTGCTATGGCTATGGAAGCTGCAATTATTGAAGCTTTAAAACCTGGTGCTGTATTGAAAGATGTTTATGAAGCTGGTATTAATTTCTTGAAAAGTAAAGATGCTAAATTGGTTGATAAGTTAACCCAAGCTCCATTTGGGTAAGTTTTGTTTTGTATACACATTGATAATTGTGACTTTATAGCTTTGCGACTGGCTTGGAATTTCGTGAAGGACAACTTGTTATTGGTCCAAAGTGTACCGCTGTTGTTAAAGAAAATATGACTTTTGTTATTGCTATCGGATTCAATAACCTTGTTAATAAAGCTGCAAAAGAAGGTTCATCACAAGGTGCTGCCATTTTTATTAGCGATACGGTACTTGTTGTTAAAGATGGTGCAGCTGAAAATTTAACTACTGGTGCAAAGAATCGTGTTAAGTCTTTTGTTATTCGTTTGAAGGATGAACCTGCTGCTCCCGTCGATGATATCATTAGTGAAGGACGAAAAAAGCGAAATGTTATTCTTGAAGATCAAACTCGTCACAAACAAACAAATGAAGATAAACGTAAAAAGAAGCAATCAGAAATTGGTCAACGTTTGAATGAAGAAGCAAAAGCTCGGCTAGCTGGTACACAAAGTGGTGATCAAGCTGTTGTGTAAGTTTATTTTTCTAATGGAATGTCTTTTATCTTGGATTTTTTAGTTCCAAAAAGTCAACTGTTGCATACAAAAATCGTGAAAAAATGCCAGATGAACTTGAGATTACTAAATTAATGGTTTATGTTGATCGAAGAAATGATTCAGTTGTTGTACCGGTTTATGGTGTTTCTGTACCATTCCATATTTCAATGATTAAAAATTGCAGTCATTCCGTTGAAGGTGATTATGTATATCTTCGTATTAATTTTGCACATCCTGGTTCACAAATTGGTCGTGATAATCAAAATTTTCAAAATCCTTTGGCAACATTTATTAAAGAATTAACATTTCGAAGTAGTAATGTAAAAGAACCTGGTGAACTTCAACCATCTTCTGATAATCTTCTTACTGCAATGCGATTAATAAAAGATTTACAAAAGAAATACCGTACTCAAGAAGCTGAAGAAAAAGAAAAGGAAGGAGCTGTTAAACAAGATAAACTTAAACTTAATCCACCTGGAGCAAAAATGGCACCGCGTCTTAAAGATTTATTTGTTCGGCCAAATATAGTTGCAAAACGTTTAAGTGGAACATTAGAAGCACATATAAATGGTTTTCGATATCATTCTGTTCGTGGTGATGATATTGATGTTCTTTATAATAATATCAAACATGCATTCTTTCAACCATGTGATAATGAAATGATAATTTTGTTACATTTTCATTTAAAGAATCCTGTATTATGGGGAAAGAAAAAATATCAAGATATTCAATTCTTTACAGAAGTTGGTGAAATAACAACTGATCTTGGTAAATATCATCATATGCAAGATCGTGATGATATGCAATCTGAACAACAAGAAAGAGAAATGCGAAAGAAGCTTAATGCAGCATTTCAATCATTTGCTGATAAAGTTTCACGTCAAACAAATGAAGCTGTTGATTTTGATCAACCATTTAATCAACTTGCATTTACTGGTGTACCATATCGTTCTGCTTGTACTCTTAAACCAACTTCATCGTGTTTGGTGAATCTTACTGAATGGCCTCCACTTGTTATTACACTTGATGAAGTTGAACTTGTTTCATTTGAACGTGTTAGCTTCCAAATTCGAAATTTTGATATGGTCTTCATTTTTAAAGATTACAGTCGAAAAGTTCAAACTATCAATTCTATTCCTGCTACTTCACTTGACAGCATAAAAGATTGGTTAAATTCATGTGATATTCGTTACTTTGAAGGTATTCAATCACTTAATTGGAACAATATTATGCGTACTATTACGAAAGATCCTGAAGCATTCTTTGAAGATGGTGGATGGAATTTCTTAAATAGTAATAGCGATGTAAGTTTACTTTAGGTTATTTCTTTTTTCTTTATAAATTTGAACTTTCTTTAGGAAGAAGCTGTTGATGATGAATCAAGTGAAGACGCATATTCTCCAAGTGAAGACAGTGCTTCTGGTGAAGATGATGACGACGATGATGATGAATCTGCTGCCGATAGTGAAGAAGATGATGATAGCGCATCTGAAGGCTCACTTGATAGTGATGAAAGTTCTGGAAAATCTTGGAGTGATCTTGAAGAAGAAGCTGCTCGTGCTGATCGTAATAAAGAAATAGGCGAAGAAACTCGTTCAACAAAGCATAGCTCTTCAAATCGATTTGGTGGAAGTTCATCCAATCGACATGGTGGTGGCAGTTCTTCTCATCGTCCTGGTGGAAGTTCTTCAAATCGTCATGGTGGAAGTTCATCAGCAAATAAACGTCCAAATGGATTTAAAGGTGGTCCACCTCCAAAGCGAAGAAAGTAAACTCAAACATTCATTTATGTTTTTTTGAAATATCTTTTTTTTACTTTGTATTTGAGTACTCTCATTGTTTTTATATTATCCTTGTTTTATTTTTATGTTAAATAACTTTTTTCATTTTAAAACTTGTATTTGTTTGATTGATATTTTATGGGCATTCCATTAAATTGTTTTAGTAAGTTTTAAAATTTTTGAATGATTTGCAAAAAATTAGATTTTTATTTTATAGAAAATGGTTAAATTAGAAAAAACCAAAATTACAAAAAAAGTTGTTAAAAAGAAAATTATTAAAAAAGCTGTAACTAAGAAACCAGAAAAAGTTGTTGATTTTGGTGTACAAAATGATAATGTTGTTGGTAATGAATTTTTTAGTTTTACTGTTTATTAAAATAACTTTATCATTTTAGTTTTGCGGTATGCTGTAAGCGACAAATTTTCTTGTGAAAGAAATATATTTTTAAAACGTCAAGAAGATAATGATAAGGGTATTACCGTATCGAATATTCCTGCCTTTATTTCTGATGTATGTTTTTTTAAATTTGTTTCTTTTTAATAGTTTTATATTTATAGACTCAAGTAAAAACGCTACTTGAACATTTTATTGAAGAAGGAAAGATTATTTCAGCATTTGTAAAACGACGTGAAAATGTTGGATTTCGAGTTATGGTTGTTTATTTTGAATCAGAGCCATGGCTTCAACAACTTTTTAAAATGATTAAAAATTCTAAAGTTCTTTGTTTGGAATCTCTTGGAATTGGACTTCCGATCACCGGTTTTCAAAGTTGGTTTTTTGCAAGTTTGATTTCATTGTTAATTTCACATTTTTTAGAATATTGTATGGATTATAATAATCAATTTAAATCTGTTGAAGAAATGCGACATGAAGTTGAAAATACTGTTGCAGCATATGATGAACATTTGAAAGAAAGAAAAGATGAATTCAAACGGACAAAGGAAGAAGCCTTGGATGAAGAAGGATGGACAAAAGTTACAAAAGGACATAAGCGTGCATTCCGTGGAAGAAAAGGTGGAATCAGCAATAAAAGTGTTGTCATTTCAAAGAAAAAGAACAAAACTGTTAAATAAGTATAATGGCTATCGTATGTCTTTTTTTGCTTGCTGTTGTTATATCTTTGTTGAGTTTTATTAGTGTTTAAATAAATGTAGTTGTTTTTACAATATTTAAGAGAAATGTGCATTTTCTAAGATTCCAAAAGAAATTTGTAGAAATCAGAGTTTAAAGATTTTATGCAAGTTCATTAAAAAAACATACAAAAAAAATTAAACTTTTGAAACAATAATAAAATTACATAAAAAACTTTTTAATATAAAAGATATAATATTTTATTTTACAGTAAAACATCAAGGTTGATGGTGGATTATTCAATCCGACGTTTCTTTTTTGACGGAGATGCAATTGAGCTCTTTGATGTTGCAGCATTATTATTTGATGGACCTGGTTCTAAAAATATATTGAAATATTTAATGATCATTTTGTTAATATAAAACTAAAACTTACTATCTTGAATTTTTGAAGGTTTTGATTTTGCAGGCTTCTTTCCATTTGGATCATTATCTCCAATTAAAAATAAAACATTATCAAGAATTTTTTTATAAAATTTTTGATTTGTTTTTTCATTAACCATCCATTTTTTAAGATGGGGAATCAAATATTGAAGACCATTTTTAATAAAAGGTGGCATTGAATCAGAATCTGAAAAAATAAGTAATGTTATGAAATTGAAGTATAAAAAAAAGCTTACTAAGACGAAATTGTTCGGTTAGAATATGGCAACCATACCAATTAACTAATTCAAAATCAGGAAATCGGAAATCATCACCAACATGGCATTTTCTTTCAATATCATATACTCTAAAAAATATTCCGGTGTTTAAAGTTAAAAAAATATAGATAAAAAACATACTTTATTTGACGAATAATATTAAGGCCATGAATAAAGTTACCACCAAAAACAACTGAATCAATTGGTGTATAAACAGCATGGATCCAGCCAGAAGGCATAAGCAATGTTTCACCTTCATTAATAACAACCTTAAAAAAATAACAGATATTTAAAGTTAAAAAACCGGTAATAAAACGTACACGTTTTGTATTTGCGATTTTATCACGTAAAAATAATTCGCTTTGGTTAGCAGCATTTGACCACTCAACATATTTAACAAAATTTTCATCACGTGGTTCAATAACATAAAAAACTTTCTGGCCTTTCAAAACGTGATACCAAACTGAAGAACCACCTTTAAAAAGTACTTTACTTTTATGTTATAAAATTTTAAAATGAAACACTTACCAAAATCAATATGAAAATCAGTGTAAGAACCACCCATACTAAGCAAACAATACATGCCAACTTCAGGCTTCAAATTAATATGTTTTTGAAGAACTTTTACACCATTACTTGATGATTCAGCATGATCAGAATCAGATGGCCAAATTTGATGTACCCAGCTAAGGTCATACATGAAATCAGGAGCTTTAACATGTTTAATCAATCTATAAAAAAAGGTTTTATTTTTTTTTGTTAAAATGTAAAAACCAACTTTGAATGACTAAATTCAAAGCTTAACATATTGTAAAGTCTTTCCCGATTTTCAGCTTTCCATCGATTATAAAATGCTCCCATTGACATTGTAATTGTTTGTTGGAGATAAACATCAATAACCTGAATTAATTCATCTGGTCCGACAATTTGAAAAATTTGTTCAATATCAAAATTTTCAGGAACTTCAAGACCTAATCCATCTTTATTCTTAATTTTCATTGGTTCTATCCAATCTTGATCAAATTTAAATTTGTTTTTCAATTCATTTCCATCATTATATACTTTTAAAGCAGAACTAAAAAAGTAAAAAAGTAAATAAATGAACAGAAAAAGTGTTGTAGAAACATACAATTCAGGAAAACGCATACGAGCAAATTTTTCTGTCCATGGCTTGGTACCAATTTGAACCTTTTTATTAATTTCTGAATCTATCCAATATTGATATCGATGTTGAGCAAGAATTGGTTTTTCTAAAAATGATTTTGTGTTCTCAAAATGGAACAAATCAACAACAGCAATAACTTACTAATTGATTCTCCAACAGTTGGAATACATTTTAAGCAATGATATGTTTGAATGTGGACTTTTTCAAAGTTTTCCAACTTTTCACATGCATTATGATACCATTTATGACAATTTCCACATTGAATATTCATTTCATTTTCACCAAAATTTTGAACTCCACCAGAAAAAAATATAATCCGCTTCTTGCAACTTTCACATTGTGGTGATAAATCATCTTCAGATTCATTATCCGATGATTGAAGGCCAACATTTATTCCTTTAAGAAAACAAAGCTTTTAAAAAAGGATATCAAAAATTTTTGATAAAAAAAAAGATTATCCCCATGTTTAAATAAAAATTGATAAAATGCTTGTAAATTTGACAAATATTTTTTTGATAAATTTTGCCGTTTAATTAAAATTTTTTGAGTTAAAAAGTTCTAGGGTATCAATTTTTTTCTTTAAAAGAGGGAATTCAAAATCAAATAAAATTTGGAAAAATAAGGGTTAAATTGAAATGGAACAGGGATGAGATCAAGCCCAATAGCCTTAAGCCTTATTTACCCGAAGCTTCCCTTCCCTGAGGCAAGGCCTTCGTCGAAGCCGGCCTCAAACTTTTCTCATGGAAATAATTTTAACCAGGCTTTGTAGGTTCATTTGGATTGAATAAAATTTGTGATGCTTTAAATTGTGACACTTCTGGCTCTGGAATTTCATCATTTTGTTGTCTTTGAAATTCGAATGGAAAATATTCACAGCCAATAAAAGGCTTTTTAAGTGTTCCACGATGTTGAAAAATCTTTGGTGATGTAACATTTGTAATATTAGCATTTGGAATTTTTAATTCACGATTATCAGTTTGAAATCCAATTAAGAGTTTTAAAGAACTTTGTTGTCTTTGACTTGAATTGTTGGACTTTTCATTTGTGAAACAATCATTTTGAAATGTTTTATCTGAAAAAAGTGAACAAAGTTGTATTAAAAGGAAGAAAATGTTTTCAGATTACTGTAAAATCAAAAAAAAATTCACTTTTAACTTTTGACAAATGAATTTTTAAAAAAAAAAGATTGGAAAATTACCTTTTAATTTTTCACTTAATAATGTTTGAGATTTTACAGGAGCAATTTTAGATGGATGTGAGGTTGCATTTAAATTGAGATTTGAATATTTATCAGTTAAATATGTGACATTAAGGCTGTATGAAAGATCTTTTGTCGCCATCTATAAAAATAAATACAGCATTTCGAATGAAAGTGTTTTTAAAAATGCAAAAAACAACTGTTATAAAAAAACAGACAAAAAACTTTTTTTGCAAAAAAGAAATCTAAAAATTAATGCTAAACATTGATTAATAAAAGAGAAAGATTTTTAGGCTAAACTCAAGCAAAAAAGAGAGCATTTAATTTGACACAACTCTTTTGCAGAAGAAAATAAATTGTAAAACTCATTTTTTGAAAAATCTCGAGTCAGACGAAGCAACAAAAAAATTTCGACATCCCATTTTTTAGCCCAAAGCTTTCATCCTTTGATCGTTTTAAACATGATTTGAAGCAATAAATATAAGAATGATAAAATATTTTGCGTGATTTGATAAAAATTCGAGACCAAAAAATTTTTCAAGACCGTTTTTTTTGTGCCGTTTGCAAATATTATTTTTCAAATGTGCTTTTTTCTTTTAAAATATTGTTTTACAATAATGCTTTAAACACTAAAAGGAAGCATTCTTGAATTCAAAAAAATGTAATCGAAAAAAAAATATGTTTTGGGCAGTTTTCCATTTTGAAAAATTTTTTTACGACTTTTGAAAAAGACAACTTCATTTTTTCAAATAAATTAACAAAATAAATATTGCAAAAGCTTGCCCACAAATATTTGTACCTTTAATAAAAGTGGTGAAAGCACAAAATGTGACACTCTTTAATAAACATTTTTTCAACCTAAAAGCATCGATGCCGTTTTGTTTGAACTTCACCTTCTAGTCTCATAATAAGCTTTGGACTGCCTCCAAAAGTTTTGAGCACAGCCAAAATATGCCAGCAACATTTCAAAATGCAAAACCAAATACCGAATTGTTTGTTCAAAAAGCTCGTGTTCAATAATTTATGATTATTTTATAATGAAAAAAATATTTTTAAAAAAACCTTAACGAATTTTTGTCAGTAAAAATGAAGAAGAAAAGTAAAAAAAAAGAGCAATTGAATGACATTTTTTTCTCTTTCGCCAACGACGATGGGGTGTTGTTGCTTCATAGACGATGTTACAGTGTAAAAAAGCCAACACTTTTTCTTTTGCCTTTTTGTTTTGGCGCCTGAAAAGTTGTATTCTTACAAAAATGTGCAAAAGGTTATTCACATATTTGCGCAAGTCAGGCAATTTTTTGTGTTTATTGCTTTTAAAAATTAAACCTTACTTTTGTTCTATTTTCAACCCTTGAAAGTTAGGATCAACCATAAAAAATAAAACAAGTCATTTGCATATGTCCCAAAAAATATTGTCATTCTATTGAAAAATTATTGAATAAAATTTTATGATTGTTGTAGGAGAAAATCTTTAAAAATCTTCAAAGCTCCATCTCCCGCCATATCAATCTAATCGCATGAATTTTTTTGGATCATTTTGTGGAAAATCAAACAAATTAAATTTATCGCTGCTTTGTTAAAAAATGAGAAATTTGTTGTATTTGTTGGAATTTTAAATGGTTTTTGCTTTTTTTATACCATAAATGTTTGTTTAATTTATTAATTATTAATATTTTTTCTCAAAATCATGATGATATTCCTGTGAAAATAGTGATTATTTTTTTGAATAAAAGCTAATACACTTATTTTTTTGTCTACACTTATGTATTATTTAATTTAACGAATTTAAAAAAAAATTTTTAATACAGTATACAAATAAATTTGTTTCATGACATTTATTGTAAAAAAAACAGATGTGGCTGCAATTTTAATTGATACAGCATATTTCTGAAAAAATGAAAGGAAAAATTATTGCATAATTTTTGAAACACATTTTTTTGGAGTTTTGATTATTAAACTGTTCTTTTTTATTGAACAAATTTTTCTGAATAAGCTTTATGTCTTAATTTAGAGTTTTACGTCAAATTTGTTGTTTTGGACATTTTTATCATTAGCTTTGTATACTTTTAAAGTTTTTTGTGGAACTTTCTTCACAAAAATTTAAATTTCTACAATCAAAGTAAAAGGCTAATCCACAACTTCAACTTTCGATCACTAGTCGCAATTGAATGTTCGTATACAACTCTGTTATCATTTATTTGAAAAATTATTAACGTAAAACGTTTGAAGACAAAAATATTATTATTTTTTAACAAAAATTGAAAAATACCCACGTATGTTAAAAAGGAAAAAATAATACTAAAAAAATTTACGAAAAAAATCGAGTTAAAATAAACAAAAAGCTTTTAATTAAAATATTTTCGATATTCATTTTCGAAATGCTTTTTTTGTTCATCGTTTAATTTTTGGTTATGTGAGAATTCCTGAAATTCAACGATAGAAGCATTTAACTCATCTTTTAAACTTTAATTTAAAGCTTCTAAAACTAATGGCTTCATCTTCAACTGACGTGAATCAATATTTTGCAAGCCTTGCTTACTATATTTATAAAAATAGCACAAATGTGAATGTTACGTTTTAATGGAATTTTTTTTTGATTAATTTGCAATACATTATCATAAATTCATATGATAGAATACGTGATACCCTAAAAATATTGTCATTCCCTTTAAAAATTATTGAATAAGATTTTATTATGATTGCTGAAGGAGAAAATTGTTCACAAATTTTTAACTCCGAAAAAAGCTCAATATTCCGTCGTATCAATGAAATTATGCAAATTTGTCAATTAAAATACCAAATGAAAGCAAAATTTCTGAAAAACTGAAAAACTGAAAGAAATAACTATTGCAAAATTTTTGTAACAGAATTTTAGTTTTGATTATTATTAAATTGTTTTTTATCAATTAATTTTTTTGAATACGCTATAAATCTGATATTAACATTTTATAGAAACTAAAACTTTGTAAAAATTGTAATTCTATTTAAAATTCAAAACACACATTTTTATATGTATTTGTTTAAGTTTAACAAATACATTCTTCTTCCATTTGTTGTTTTTATTTTCAAGTATATCTCCCTCCAAAAATATGGAATGCAAGTCATAACTAACTGCATTTCCTACCTTCCTTTTTTCATCCGTGTAGTCCAAGAGCTTGTCTTTTTTTTTGCTCAAGTTAAACCTTGGTCGTGCGATAAAGAACAACAGCAGCAACAGTTTTTTTCTGAGAGAAAAAGAAAAGATTGCATTCGACCCATTTCGCATTTAATCAATTGAAAAAGCAAAACTGCTTATTTTTTTCTTGTAGTCTTTTTCCTTTGCTGCCATTTCTTTTCAATTGGTTTTTGTGGAGTATTTGTTTTGAAAACTTGGAATTTAAAATTTTGCCAATATGAATAAAGTAAATTTTTTGGAGCCACTTCGAAATGCCATTTTTATTCAACGGAATTATTCTGCTCGAATTCGATCTTTGGCATTACCAATTAAACGGGTATATTTCAAAAATATTTCTTTAAAAGGGATTAAAAAAATCCCCGTTTTTAGACTCCCCTTGCAAAATATGGTGGCCGAAGTACTGTAACTGTATTACCCGGAGATGGAATTGGTCCAGAGATGTTTAAATTAGTACAAAAAATTTTCCGTTTTGCACATGTAAGACTTTTTTTTTGAAAAACAAACAAAAGAGAAAGTGTTTGCTTTTAGGTTCCAGTTGATTTTGAAGTGATTGATTTGGATTCTCGAGATTTAAGTGATAAAGCATTGGATCAAGCAATTGATGCCATAAAAAGGAATGGAGTTGCATTAAAAGGAAATATTGAAACAAAATTTGATGATGCAGAATTTAAATCTCGAAATGTTGAACTTCGGCGAAGATTAGATTTATATGCAAATGTTTTACATTGTGTTACAATTCCATCAATTCCTTCACGGCATTCAAATATTGATATTGTTTTAATTCGTGAAAATACTGAAGGTGAATATTCTGGTTTGGAACATGAATCTGTTAAAGGTGTAGTAGAAAGTATTAAGGTACGGTAGATTTTTTTAAAAATTTTTCTTAAACAAGTAATATCCCAATGTACCAATGTAGTCAACCAATATCCAAAAATTTGAAATCCCAAAAATAATTTTTTTTAGATTGTAACTCGAGAAAAAATTGAAAGAATTGCACGTTTTGCATTTAATTATGCAATAAAAAATAATCGCACAAAAGTCACTGCCGTTCATAAAGCAAATATTCAAAAACTTGGTGATGGACTTTTTCTTAAAATTTGCAAAGAAATGGCTGAAAAAGAATTTCCTTCAATTAAATTTGAAGCAATGATTGTTGATAATGCTTCGGTAGGCATTTTTTGATTGACTATACATTTTTTTAACTTTTTGCAAATTATAGATGCAACTTGTAAGTCGTCCCCAACAATTTAATGAAGGAATTATGTTAATGCCAAATTTATATGGTAATATTATTTCAAATGTAAAGTTTTTAACTAAAAATAATAATTTTCTAAAAAACGAATTTTTTAGATTGCATGTGGATTAGTTGGTGGTCCTGGACTTGTTTCGGGTGTTAATTTAGGTGATACATGTGGAGTCTTTGAAACTGGCACCCGAAATACTGGAACTGCAATTGCTGGAAAAGATATCGCAAATCCAACTGCATTTATCCGGGCTGCAATTGATATGCTTCGATATTTGGAATATGATATTGTAGCGGATCAACTTTCAGATGCTCTTTTTAAAGCTTTAACAATTGATAAACTGCATACAGCTGATATTGGAGGGAATGCAAAATCCAGTGAATTGGTTGATGCAATGCTTAAAAATTTGCATGTTTAAAAAGTGAGAGAAATTAGGACGTATATAATCCAGCAAAAACAGAGTTATTTAGCTTTAATGTAATGTAACAATAGAAAAATTTAATATGTATTTTTTTACAATTTTCATTTGATAAATATTTTAATTTAAAATAAAACAAAAACTTCAAACAAAAGTTTATTGCTTTTATTTTTTTTATTTATGCGTTATTTGAGAAAAATACCGAATTAAAGAAGACTTTTTTTGGGCAAGCCATTAAACTCTTTTAACAAATCTATGTCCATTTTTTATTTGTAAAAAAAGGATTCAAAGTAAAATAATGGTAAAATAACAAAAGAGCAAAATTATAAAAAAACTGTCAAAAAAGCAATTATTAAAAAAGCGGTAATTTAAATACCAGAAAAAGTTTTGGTTTTGATGGACAAAAACGACAATGGTTTTTGGTTAATTAATTATTGTTCAACAATTATCAATAAATAGTTAAATTTCGACTTGAACGTTTGCGCGGATAAAATTCATAATATATGACGCGTAAATAATAAAAAAAATCATAAAATATTATACAACTGCCGAAAGTCATTAAAATGCCTTCTGCGGCTGAAATTCTGTCACCTTCAAATGGATTAAATAAGCAATTGATATAATTGTAAGTGCTTTTTTTACATTCTTCAACATACAATTTAAAAGCCTAAAAAATATATTTTGAAAACGCTTATAGCACTGATATTAAGAGTCCATCTTTTTTTTTCTTCAGTTTTTTATTATTCAAGAGTCGGAAGGAAGATTAGTAAGTAAATTTCTTTTCGTTAATTTTTTTCCAAAGTTAAATAACGAAATTTTAAAAATTCAGTAAACTTTAAAATTTGGGGCCATCCCAAAAGAATTAAAGGAGGCGGATGTTTTGATGCAGTTTCGAAATCTTAGGTTTTCGTGATTTTCAGGCAAACTGAGAGTCTTGAAACGAGTTTGCCTGAAAATGGCGAAAATCTAAGATTTCGAAACTGTATCAAAACATCCGCCTCCTTTAAAAGAAAATAAAATAAAAACTTACCGGTAAAGTTGAACAATCACGAAATGAATAACATTCGGTTATACTATCTGAGTGTAAATATCTTAGAAAACACATGAAAGCACACATAATTATCGCCGGCAATCCCAACAATAAAAAAACAGTATACTTCGGTTCTCGCACATTATTATCCATCAAGTAAAATAATAAAGCAAATAAAAGAATCAAAGATCAACTGTTACAAATTGCTTTATCGGATTTTATATAATTTTTAACAACAGGTGACCAGCAGGGAAAAATTGATTTTTTAAGGAATAGAAATAAGATCACAATTTGCTTTGGTCACATTGCAAAAAAAAATGCCAACAAATGAATAGTGTCAATGCCTATAAAAAATTGCAGTATGGCTTTGGCATTTTTGCAGTGGTGAGATAAAAGAGATTTTGTTTTTTTAAAGCTTAAATAACATAAAAAAATTGCAAATTAAAATTTATTAAAATTGCATAGGTCATATTTTAAATGAAAAATAGAGTATATTTTCAAAAATTATTCCATGTTATTTTGATACGTTATCACCGATTTTTTTAGGAAAAACTGAACCTTTTTTTTCGTCATCCAAGTTTCTTAAAAAGGTTACTGTTAAAATACGAATTATTTTTTTTCGCTTTAAAATAACTTTTTAACTTTTTTTTTAAATTTGTTTGCGTTTCTAAAAATCCTCCTTCGATTTTGTTAATATCGCTTAAATTTAGTTATGTGAAAGACAGAAAGCACATCTCTAGAGATGCATCTCTCAAGTTTTAAGCATTGAAGCTATTTTTGACTAAAATTTTAAAACTGACCGTTGGTCAAATTTTTTTTGGCTGTCAATCCCTTCGACAACGAGATGAGAAATGTGGCCTTTGATTTAAAAAATTTGCTTTTTTTGAAACATTTCTCGTTGCAACTATTTTTTGAAATGCTTAAGGTTATCTATATTTTAAAAAATCAAAATTTCTTTATAGAGACAAATTTGATAACTTAAAAAAACAAACTGTGTTTTTATTTTAAAATTCTTGATTTTTTGAGAGACAATAATTAAGTCCTTAAAATGTTTTAATTAAAGCAAATGTATTTAATTTTTTTTATCTTTTTTTGTAGAAAAAAAATAATGCCATATTGTACAATTCCACCATATTATCAATATTGTGCAGCTTCTGGAGTCGGAATAATTGTTGGCTATGTTATCAATGAACCATTTGATACAATCAAAGTTCGACTACAAACAATGCCGTTCTCCGACAAAGTTGGAATTAAACCTTTCTACAAAGGAACATTGGATTGTTTCAAATTATTGTTAAAAATGAAGGATATTTGGTAAGTTTTTTGTTTAATATTTTTGCAATGGATTTTACGTTTTTTCAAAAACTTAAATTTTTTTTCTGTTTTGAAATAATTCACTGAGCCAAAAAAAATTTTTACAAAAAAGAAAAAGATTGGCTTCCTTTAAATAAAGATTTTTTAAGGCTTTATATAAAAGCATTACACCAACAATAATTTATTCTACAATCACTTTTCGACTTTTCGATTACGGTACTGCATTTGGTCGCCGAATTATGGAAGAGTATTATGGTGTTCATTTAAAAGGTCATTTCACATTTTGGCCAAGCTTTTTTATGGGCGCTGTTGCTGGATTTATTACAACAATTTTTACGGTTTCATCTAAAAGAGTTAAATGTTTGTTGCAAGTTGAAAGCTTTACTCAAAATTCATTTACTGATATCTTCTTTAATTCACCATGGAGAGTTTTAAAAAAGGTTGTGGTGGCATTTCAAAGATCTATCATGGATTTATGGCATCATTGCTGAAAGGCATTTTTTTCTTTCAAAAAGTAAAGTTCAAAAGTGTTTTTAGATATTCTTGCAGCTGGAATATTTTGTGGAGTTTCGGAATATTTATTCCGAAAATTTACTCTCAATTCAAAAAACCGTTTTGTGATGTCATTTTTGATTCTTGTTGTTCCAAATGCCATTTCTCTTACTATTGCTTGTCCTTTAGATGTAATAAAATCCCGTATTCTTGCAGAATCAAAGGAAAAATATCCAAGTGGAATTCAAAATGTTGTCAAAGAAATTGTAAAACACGATGGAGTATCTGAGTTTTATCGTGGATTTGTGCCATTAATGTCAAATTTATTATTATTTGCTTTTACAACTTTTGGCATTTATTATACATTTGTACCCCCTTCCTATTTATATTAAAATGTTTCATTAATAATCAGCGTCCTAAAATTCTCAAAAATGAAATTGCGTTTTTAGTACAAATTTTCTTAAGTATTTTTTGATGTGTTTCGAAACATAACATTCAACAATATAATTTTTATTCAATAATAATAATAATAATTTCAATACCAAAAATATAAATAAAAGCCATCACCAAAGTAATTGTAGAAAAAATAAAATAAATATAAAAGCTTTTAAAATATTTATTCAATAGAAAGTTTTGCAAATTTTGATGCAGCTTCAACGAAATCAGGAACTTTATCAATTAATTCTCCGGTTGCTTGAGCTTGAACATCTTTGCCGCCGCCCTTTCCATTGATAATATGCGAAACTTCATTAATCCATTTCTTTGCATCAAATTTCGGCAATAAACTTTTATCAACTTTTGCTAATACAAATACTTTTTTTGTTTCTTCATCAACAGAAATACCCATAACTGCATCAGCCTTTTTAACATGTTTCAATGCGGCATCCAAAACCTATAAAAAATAATGTAAATTCTTTGGAAAAAAAAATGTATTTACCTTTCCATTTGCACCAGGTGGAAATACATGAACAATAAACTTTTGATTATCACTAAATTCTTCATCAATTTTTTTTGCTTCAGCAATTACAGTATCTTGTACAGCGGATTTTGCCTTTTTATCAAAAGTATCAAGAAGTCTTTGAGTATCTTTTGCAGCTTTTCGAATTTCTTCTTTTCTCCAATATGGTAATGGTTGTTGATTCATTCGATCAACCAAATCATTAATTTCTTTTACAGTATCTTTAAATCGAGCTTTATCTTTTACAATATTTTCATCATTCTTTACACGTTCTTCAATTGCTTTAACATCTTTTTCAATTCGATCTGCACGTTGAATTGCACGTTCAGCTTCAGGACCAGTAAGGGCAACAATTCGACGAATTCCTTTTGCAATTGCTTCTTCTGATGTAATAACCAACTTTCCAATATGTCCAACATTTTTTAAATGTGTTCCACCACAAAATTCTACAGTTGTCATACGGCCTTGTTCACCTTTTGGATCTTCTAATAATTTTTCAATTGGAATTCCAACTGATACAACTCGAACCGGATCTGGATATGCTTCATCAAATACAGCTCGAAGTCCATTAATTTCTTTTGCTTCAGCTAATTTACAATTCTTTGCAAAAACATTTTGATGTGTATCGATTAGCTTTTGGCAGATTTCTTCAGTCTTTTTAATTTGTTCAAAGCCTAATCCTTGCTTGGCAGTAAAATCAAATCGCATTTTATCCGGAGCAACAAGTGAACCCTTTTGATCAACTTCATTTAAGACTTTTTGAAGAGCAAAATTAAGGACATGAGTTCCAGTATGATTTTTCATAATTAATTTTCTTCTTGCTTCATCAAATGTTTGCTTGACTTCATCTCCAACTTTAAGGGTTCCTTCAGCTTCTCCAACAAAAACAATATATCCACCACGAACTTGTGTATCAGTAACATTAAATTCAGCAAAATCTCCAACTTTATTAAAAACACCAATATCATAAATTTGTCCACCTTGTTCAGCATAAAAGCATGTTTTATCCAATAAAATTGCACCTTCTTCACCAGTTAAAAGTGTATCAACAAATTGGCCATCTTTTCGAATTGCAAGAATTTTACCAGTACATAATTCAAAATCTAAAAATGAAAATTTTTAAATTAAAAAAAAATTTCAAAAAATCTTACGATAATCAGCTTCAAGGCCTTTCTTATCTTCATCAGCTTTATAATTGTATTTTGGTGAATCATCAGTTTTTGGAATATTTTTTGATTGAAGTTCAGCAAGTGCATGTACATTTAAATCAAGGGTATCTCGGACTTTGCTTGCACCAGCAGAAGATTTTTCAATTGCAATTCTCTTATTTTCTTCATATCCATCCATATCAACTTGTAACCCGCATTCTTCAGCCATAAGTTGTGTTAAATCAATTGGAAATCCATATGTATCATAAAGGCGCCAAGAAACATCACCAGGGAATTGCTTTTCACCTTCTGGTAAAGCTTTTACCGCCCGTTCAAAGATTACTCGGCCACGGGTTAAAGTTTTAAGGAATAAAGCTTCTTCATCATTAATAATATCTTTGGTTGTTTCAGGATCTTTTTTAAGTTCAGGGAAAGTATCACCCTAAAAATAAACACGTTATTTAAATTTTTAAACAACTTTTGATTACCAAAATATCAACAACAACAGGAACAAGGGAAGCAAAGAAGCCAGGTTTACCATTAAGCTTTTCAGTAGCATACCGAACACCACGACGAAGAATTCTTCGAAGAACATATCCACGACCAGTATTATCAGGTCTTCCACCATCAGCAAGTGCAATAGTTAGAGTACGAACATGGTCAGCAACAACTCGATAAGCCATATCAATTCCATCAGTATCTTCTGTACCAACATGTCCAGTATATGCGCGTACACCAGTGCCCTTTTGAATTGCTTCAAAGATCGGAGTAAATAAATCTGTATCATAATTTGAGACTTTTTGTTGAGCAACAGCGACTAAACGTTCAAGGCCAAGGCCACAATCAATATGTTTTCGTGGAAGTAATTTTAATGTACCACCTTCTTCTCTAAAAACAATACTTATTAATTTTGAAGATAGTTGAAGTATTTTTATACCGATTATATTGCATAAAAACTAAATTCCAAATTTCAACAACCATTGGATCATCAGCATTAACGAGATGTGAGGCATCACGATTTCCAATTCGATCATAATGAATTTCAGAGCATGGCCCACAGGGTCCAACTTCACCCATTTCCCAAAAATTATCTTTCATATCAAAAGGTAAAATTCGGCTTTCAGGAAGGCCAAGATTCATCCAAATTTGTTTACATTCAAGATCTTCTGCTAATCCATTTGCTTTATCTCCACCAAAATATGAAACATAGAGGCGATCTTTATCAATGCCCAATTCTTGTGTTAAAAATTCCCAAGCCCATTGACAAACTTCTTTCTAAAAAAGGGAAATCAAAATGTTTTAGCAAATGATACAATAGAGTCTTACTTTAAAGTAATCACCAAAAGACCAATTGCCTAACATTTCAAAAAACGTATGATGATAAACATCTTTTCCAACATCATCCAAATCATTATGTTTACCTAAATTACAAATTTAAGAGTAGAGAATGGATAAAAGGATAACGTACCACCAGCACGAATACATTTTTGTGAATTATGAGCACGTTTCAATTTTGCTAAATCACTATTTGGATCAACTACCCCTTGAAAGATTGGTTTAAACTAAAAAAGAGAACATTAATTACAATGTTGTGATTATAAAATTTTCATGCCTGATTCATTCCAGCATTTGCAAAAAGGAGTGTTGGATCATTTGATGGAATTGTTGACGAGGAATGAACATATGTGTGATCCTTCTTTTGTCCAAAGAAGTCAATGAAAGCAGATCTGACTTCATTTCCAGAAAGATATTTCATTGTTGTAATTTTAGAATATACAAGTTCTCTAAAATAAAAGTAAAAAATTAATATTTAAAATTGAGAGAAAAAAAAGTTGATGCAACACCAACTAAAAGCTTGCATCAAAAACGTTTTTCAACCTCCCCAAATTTTTTTTGAAAAGAACGCAGAAAACTTGTCTCATTAAACTACACTTATTGGGTGAAAGATCTACACTTGCGAGCTCAATTTTCATGACAAGACCGTTTTTAGCAAGACAAAAATTTTCAAAAAATGTTTTTTTAGAATTTAATTTAAAAAATAATATTATCTAGATAATTATCTGGCTCTATCATAAATTATTTTTTAAAAAAATTGATTCCGTAGTTTAAAACAAACACAAAAAAAAGAACCACGGATAAATGAAAAATAAAATTGAAAAAGATAAATTTGACTAAACATAAGTGAAAGACTTAAGTAGACAATTTTTTTTAATTTTGTAAAATCGTTGCAACTAACTTGAAAGTCACGAAAGACCGTGGGTTAACGAATATCTCTCTCTCGTTCATCTTAAGAAAGCAAGACCGTTAATTCAAATTTAGAATTGCAACAGCCACAAAAGAAAATTACATAATGAAAAAACGTTGTAATTTTAGAGCAACATTTTTCTTAAAATTTTTCATCAAAAAACACTGCCATTTTTGCAAACAACTTTTGTTTTTTATGAATTTGAAGAACCATTTTTTTCAAGTTGAAATTAAAAAACGAAATGAAACTTTTTTTAAAGCCAAGCCTTAATCTAGCAATTGTAATTTTTCCAACACTGCCATCATTCTTATTCTTATTATTTCTTTATGACAAAATAAAAAGGGAAAAAAAGCAAATATTCTTTGAAAGCTTTTGGTATACCACTGATGATTAAAAAACGAGCTCCAAAGAAAATGAGAAAGAAGAACAAAATGGGAGGAAATACTTGATTTGAAAGTGTTTCACTTTGATTTAAAATAGTAAATTTATGAAAAAATAAAGCAAAAAAATTTTTAAGTAAATATTTTTTTGTATTTCTCAGATTGTTAAAAACTTTTTAAAACTCTAAATACAATATTGATGGTTTTGAAATTTTCAAACAATTTCAATGAATTCAAATTTAGCGCTACTTGCACCTTTTCATCAACACTTATTTTAAAAAATATCCTTTTTACTTTTCTCTTTCTTTTCACATTTTTTAGATAAACGATTTTTAGCGTATGTGAAAGTCCGTCTTTTTTCTATTGAAATTTTTTTATTGCATCACCACTGATTTGCTTAAATCTCCTTTTGAGGATGAAAAAATTTAAAGTTTTAAAATTTTGTAAATGTTAAATTGAATTTTGAAAATTGTAATATAAATAAGCAAAAATACGCCCTTTTGAGGGTAACTTTCATTCATAATGTGTCAAAATTTTCGATTTGGAAATATTTTTTCATTAATCGTCTTTTATTCTCATGAAAATTTTCATCATTAACAATCTTTCAAATTTTTTGAATCAGACAAGAACGGATTACTGTAGTTTCATTTTTTGTAATGCAAAATATTTTTTAGGGTTACTGTAATTTATATATTATTAAATGGCAAAAGAAAAACATTGACTATTAAATTTCAAAAAAAAAGAAAAATTCAATTGTGTAATATCATTAATTTGTTAACACCTAATAATTCAGCCGCACAAAAAGTTCATCTCCATTTTAAGGGTGGTGGTATAACAAGAAAAGGAAACAAAAGACAAACAAATAAAGATGCATGTGTCTCAAATTACTTTTTTGTAACAAACGTACATATATTTTTTACCCATTTTTGATGGAACTTCATCGTGTATTACACAGCCGTCATTAAAAAAAGGAAGAAGAAATAGATGGGGTGTTTCTTTCTTCTTCTCTTCTTATTTTCTAATCGAGAATATCTATCTATCTAAAAATATTCCGAACAAAATAAAATATAAAACATTTTTTAACCGGAAACTGGCAGCCTTTTTTGTGGTTTTTTTAAACGACAATGAAAGACAATTGTCCAAATATGGGGTGGGCCAACAAACAGAGAACATCAGCAGTAGCAGCAGAAGGCAGCCGCCGCTTGTGTCCTTCATCCTATTTTCTTTTTCAATCTTTTTTTTGGTAGTTAACATCGGACATTCTCATTGCCGCCCCCTTTTTTCGAGACTGACTGCGCAAAAAGGACATTTGCGGACGCCGCACGCGTCTCGCCTTCTTTTCTTCTCTTTTTTCAAGCTTTCACTTGACTGCAAAATAAAAAGCCACCACCCAACTGGAGAGAGAGACAAAAAAAGATGCCGTTCTCGTTTCATGCATTTTGAAAAGTGCCGTCCTCTTTTAAATACTTTTTTTTTTCAAGTAAGAAAGTGATGCCATTGCTGAATTTGCTTTTGTGATAATTTTTTTTTGTAATGGTCACAACTGTATCATTTACGCTTACGGAGCGTGATATTTTAAAAACAATTTTAGAATTCTTAGAATCTCGAGGATTGCATATTACTCAGGTAAATTATTAAAATTTGCATAAAATTTGACCTTTCCATTTTTACATTAACTTTTTTTTCTGATATACAGTATACCTTTATTTCAACCCTTTTTAGTTATCTTTGGAAAGAGAAACTGGTGTAATAAATGGAGAATTTAGTGATGATATTTTATTTCTTCGTCAACTAATTCTTGATGGACAATGGGATAATGCAATCGATTTTGTGGATCCTTTAAAAGATATTCAAGAATTTGATTTTCGTGCCTTTCGATACCTTGTAACAAAATATAAATATTTTGAGCTTTTATGTATTAAACAAGAACCTGGGCCAATGCATGATAATGATTTTGCTGTTGAAGAAATTGTAGAATGCTTAAAAGATTTGGAACAAATTTCTCCAACTCCAGAAGATTATCGGCAATTGTGTGCATTGTTAACTTTACCAAAATTATCCGATCATGTAGATTTTCGAAATTGGAATCCAAGTAATGCTCGAGTTGAATGCTTTCATAAAATTTTGCCACTTGTTTCATCACTTTTATCAAATTTAAATTCAAATTCAACAACAAAATCTGATCCAATTCCATCTTCCGTCAATGAAAGATTGCTTCAATTAATTACAAAAGGAATTTTTTATGAAGCATGTATTGATTTTTGTCAAGCACAAGCTCTTGGAAATAAAAAAGGTACATATAAAAATTTTTTAATTCTAAATTTAACTTTTTTTCTTTCAGCAGCTGAAAGCGGCCCACAACTTACACAAGTTTTAAGTCATCGAACAAAACTTTCTGGCAATGATTTATCTCTTATTTCATGGCTTGAAATTGTTGATCGAACACAATTTACACTACCATTTCAACAAAAAAATTTATCTTTTAAAGTTGAAAATCTTAAAAAGCCTAAACTTGAAGCACCATGGGGTGAACATATTCTTGTAACTCCAATGAAACCAGGCGGACAATTTCCACATTCTCTTGTTCCAAATTCAAGGCTTAAATGCGCACAAAAAATGACACAATCTTTAATCCTTCCTTCAACGGCATCCGCATTTTCAATGGAAGCAAGTATTATTTCAAATGCCGCCAGAAGAGAAAGAGCCGCACATCCAATGTCACATTCAATGGCACCAGATGTTGGATTTTCAATTCCATCATTGCCTGCAGCAGAATCGGCAATGCAACAATCACAAATTATTACAAATATGTTTGAAAGTTCAGAGCTAACAAAAACTTCAAGGCCAAATTCAACGGGTCCACTTGGAGGTACAACAGATTCAAGAAGAGAATTAGATGCAATAACTCGAAAAAATCAAGTTTCAAGAGGTGGAGCATTGCCACCAGTTCCAGAGTTGAGTACTCCAACAGCAGATGTTACAACAGTTGAAAATCCAATGACCCAATCAAGATTGTTTCAAGAATTTTCAAATCGACAAAGAATTGGATTACCACAAACAAATTTAATGCAAACAATGCCACAGATGCCATTGCAAGTACCAATGCCACAAATGCAAATGCCTCCACAAATGCTACCACCCAATCGACTTTCATATGACCCCCTAATGCCTTCAATGATGCCAGATGCTTATAATCAAATGCTTCCACCTTCATATCTACCATCACAAATATCAAGTAGACCAGTTTCAACAATTATGCCTGCAATTCCTACTTCAAATCCATATGATACAATTTCACGTCCACAATCAATGATTGGAAATAATTATTCTCAACCTCCACCACAACAACAACAACAGCCTGCACCAATGGGATCAATGCCATCATCTTCCCAATCAATACATTTTATTCCACTTTGCCGATATGAAGATGCTCAAGCTATTCGAGCTGTCTCTTTTCATCCATCAGGAAGATATTTTGCTGTTGGAACAAATTCAAAACAAATGATTATCTGTCGATATCCGGATGTTCGAAAATCTGCCTTAAATCATCGATCACTGCCATTTGGACCAGAAATTTGTTTAAATCGTCCAAAGCAGCATCGTGGAAGTGTTTATTGTTGTGGATTTAGTCCATCTGGGGAACTTCTTGCAACAGGCTCAAATGATAAAACCCTTCGACTAATGTCTTTTAACAGTGAAGAATGTAAAATTGGTGCTGAAGTTGAACTAACAATGCATGATGGAACTGTTCGAGATTTAATTTTTATGGATGATTTAAATCATCCGCCGGTGTTGGTTTCGGGTGGTGCAGGAAATTGCAAGATATTTCTTACTGATACTTCAACGGGTCAAACTTTTAAAGAATTAACAGGACATACAGCACCAATTTTGGGATTATATGGTTGGGGCGGATGTACATTTAGTAGCTGCTCACAAGATAAATCTATTAGATTTTGGGATTTACGAGCTGCAAATGCTGTAAATGTTATACAACCAAATGCACGAACTTCAAGTATGCAAATTTTTTTTGCACCAATTTAAGCATTTTTAATTTTTAGATGCACCTGTAACGAGTGTTTGTGTGGATCCTAGTGGGAAATTGCTTGTTAGTGGACATGAAGATGCCTCCATTATGCTTTACGATATCACTGGGGGACGTGTGATACAAACCTTTCGGCCTCATGGGGATGAAGTTCGTACCGTTCGATTTTCAAATGCTGCATATTATTTACTTTCTGGTTCATATGATCGAAGGATTGTTATTACAGATATGAGAGGGGATTTAACAAGTCCACTAATGTATTTACCAGTTGCAGAACACAATGATAAGATAATACAATGCCGTTGGCATCCACAAGATTTTACATTTTTATCAACATCCGCTGATCGAACGGTTGTGCTTTGGAGTTTGCCACAAGTTTAGTCTTCAAATGTTGTTGTTTTTATGTTTGTAAATAATTATGTAAATTAAATTTAGGTGCTTTTTTTAAAATGACAAATTTATACAAAAAATATAAATAAATTTTTTGGGTCTTTCAAATTTTTAAATTTCTTTGTTTACTTCGATTTTTCCAAAATCCATCAAAGTTCATACTTTGTTCATAGATTCGTCCAAAGGGATCACAGGCTTCAGATCTCGGGAATCGCTCAATTCGAAAAGAAGCTTCTCCTCGAAGATTTCTAAAAATATAATTGTTTAAACATTTAATGAAACTATTTTCGAAATTAAAAGGCACAAAATTAATCAAAAATTTAGGTTTTTAATTATAAAGAAAAACGAAATTTATCTGATTGAAATTATTTGAAAACTCAATTTCCAAATGTTATTTTGAAAAATTTTGGAAAAACTTTGGAAAAGATTTAAAAACTACCTTGAAACATTTGATGCCACTTTATTTAATCCATCAATACTTCGAGATTTATCTTTTTTATCGACTAAAGTATCACCGAACATTCGAAGTCTTGGATTTATTGCTGCATTTGCAGTTGTTGGCAGTGATGGTAAATCTGACACAGAATATCTTTTATTTCTTAAATATGGTGGAACATTTAATCCTCCATAATTTCCACCACCCCCTCCAGCGCCATTTTCTCTTCCAAAGAATGCAGGACCAAGTGAAGCTAAATCTGCATCTTGTTCAGATTGAGTAGATCGAAGACGAGTTTTTAATTCAGATTGTAGCCTTCGAGCAGGGCGTAAAGTCGAACAAGTATTTAAATTATTGTTACTATTTTCAATTTTTCCTTCCCAAATATTTGTTAAAAATAGCCTTTCTTCCAAGGCATTTATTGACTTTTGATTTTCTGGACGTCCAATTAACATTTGTAAATTCGCCTGAAGTAAGGCAGCACTTTCTGCAGAATCACATCGATAACAATGTACATGAATTGGATTCATCATTTCTGGATTTAATACAAGCATTACAACACCTAAAAAGGGTTTTATAGTCTTAAACTGAAAATTACAGTATAAAGAAAATATTGTGGACAAATTCAAGCGACCCAAAAATTTAAACTTTTGAAATTTTAAAAATTTGCATTTTTCTTTGAAATTAACGTAACATAAAAATCAATGATTGAAAAAATCATAATTTTCTTACCAACGACATCATCAAATGGTGATTTTCCAACCATACTATATGTAATACAATTTGATGCAACACTAATTTTTACCAATTGTGTTTTCATTTTTCCACCTTTACTCATCGTTAAAACAGATTGAATAAGTTTAAGGCCCTTATTTGATACCTTAAAAAAATATTAAAACATTTTAAAATTCAACATTTAAAGAAAATAACAAACTTGAACCGTTGCTTTATTAATAGATTTTCGAAATGATTCTCGAAGCAGCTGTCTCATCACAGGTAAAACAACCGTAGGTCCACGAACTCCACTTGCTTCTTTCGATCCTAAATACCATACATAAAATTGCGCCTTTGAAGACGAAGATCCAAGATTCCAAAGCCACATTTTTATTTAAATAAATTTAATCAAATTTTTAATTGTAAATATATTTGAACTTAAATGAATATACAAAAATAATAAAAAAAATTTAATTACGTAAGTGTCATCTCTCTTCTTTTTTTTTGCTTTAAAGAATGGACATTGAAAAAATTTTTATTTTTGATCGCAAAATTTGACAGTCGTCTTCTTCTTACAAAAAATTCTGGTTGTCAATCATTTTCTGCTTTAAAAAAGTTTTTTTCGTTTAAAGGAATAATAGTTTTATTTTAGTCTTTTTTTCTTTTAAAAAATGCAAACAAACAATTTTTTGAAACAATAGAAACGAAATACAGTAATATTACAGTATTTTTATGAAATTTTTTTAAAAATTTAAATTAAAACATTTATTTTAAAAAAATCACTGCAAAATTTAACGATGTATTTTTTTTATCAAAAATTAGAAAATTCAATAATTACCAGAAGAATATTTATGCCCTTGAAAATTTGGGTTTCCATCAAACTTCGCTTGAAGAAAAAAAAAAGCAGAAAAATAATTTTTTCTCATAAAAATTTATTGATAAGCAAGAATTTTATGCAATTGCCAATATTCTCATTGGCATATTTAATTTCAGTGAAATTGACTTTATTTTTATCAGAATAAAAAATTATATGGTCACAGTCACCAATTTTTTTTCTCTCAAAATGAGTCATATCTTTTTTCATTTTGCTAAAATGGATAAACTTCCAACTGACTGCTACAAATAGCTTTAATACTTTTTCTGTTGAAATATTTTTAAATTAAAGTTGTTTTTTTTTCAAATCCAATTCCCCTGCCAATTTTTTTCAATGCTCAAAGCCAAAGTTTAATACCAACCTTAAAAATACATCCAAATTTTGGCTATTTGTTCTGAAACCATCCTATATTTTTTTCTGTGTTTGTTGTTGTCGTTCGATTACTCACACATCAAAAAAGAGAAAAGAAAATTCTTCTTTTTTTTGCTGCTGCTGCCCCTTCCCTTTTCAAATGTCTTCAAAAAACATGACTTTTAATTTAAAACACTAATAATAAATAATATTAGGTGTAATTTTTTTTCTTAAACAATCGATGACTTTTTAAATGTTAACTTAAATATTAATGTTAAATCCAAAATGTTAAAAAAACATACAAATTCCAACTAGCACTTTTTTACTTTAATGCGCTTTTTTTCTTTACTTATAATTGACACGAATTTTTTTCATGTTTTTTTTTTGGCATTGATTAAGACTTCGTTGTCGGTTGTGTTTTTTACATACATTTCTTTTACTTTACTTTTTTTGGTAACCTCCCATTTTTTGCTTTTGAAGTTACTTGCTTTTTAAAGTATTAAAATTGTGTTTTTATCAAAAATATATATAGATTTATCCAACGTTGAAGGATTAACATTATTTTTATCCCTATTTAGTTGCTATAGACATTTGCATAAATTTTTTAAATATATTTTTAGATGGCAGGACCAACCCTTCCCAGACGTATCTTAAAAGAAACACAACGATTAATGGAAGGTAATAATAATTAGTTTAGTTTAATCTTGTTAATCTTAGCTTTAACAAACAGTTAATTGAATCAAAGATAAAATAAATATGCTTAAATTTATAGATCCAGTCCCAGGAATTTCTGCAGTTCCAGATGATGGAAATGCTCGATATTTTCATGTTGTTATTGCTGGTCCAGATGGAAGTCCATTTCAAGGTGGAGTATTTAAACTAGAACTTTTCCTTCCTGAAGAATATCCAATGGCACCACCAAAAGTTCGATTTGTCACAAAAATTTACCATCCAAATATTGGTAAAAGCTTTCATCTTATACCTCATTTAATCCCAATATCATTTTTTATAGATAAGCTTGGCCGTATTTGCCTTGATATCCTTAAAGATAAATGGTCACCAGCTTTGCAAATTCGAACCGTACTTCTTTCCATTCAAGCTTTATTATCTGCCCCAAATCCAGATGATCCATTAGCGACAGATGTTGCAGAACATTGGAAAACTAATGAAGCGGTAAATACATATAATATTCTGTACATTTTAATTTTATATTGTATCTGTTTTTTAAGGATGCAATCCGAACTGCACAAGAATGGACAAGAATCAATGCACATGGAAATTAACAAAAAGACTGATTATATTTGAAGGAATCCCAAAAATTTACCATCTATATATTGGTAAGCTTTCATCTTATACCTCCTTTAATCCCAATATATTCATCATTTTTATAGATAAGCTTGGTCGTATCCCTCTATCCTTTTTTTATCTCTCTCCTCTCTTTTATAACATATTTTTTTCAAACTATTTTTTTGGTGAATTTTTTATTTAATAAATTTTTATAATAATAATAATGTACTGTAATACATGATTTAAAAAAAATACAATGTTTCAAAAAAAAAAAACACATTTTAATCCCACATTGCAAACAAAAGATCTGTTGTTGAACCAGTTGATGTTGATGTTGATGTAGCAGAAGAAGTTGAAGAACTTTCAACTGGAATTGGAGGATTTCCTGTAATTGCTTCACCATCATTTTGTTGATTTGAATTTCTTTCATTACCATCAACAAAATTTCTTGCCTGTAAATTAGCAAAAATGTTTTGAAACAAAAAGTATTTTTTCATTTTATATTAAACATGGATTGTAAAACGCTCTAAATTCATTTGTTTATCAAAGCTTCTCTTGCGGCAAACGAGTCAAGAATAAAAAACTGTTATTACTTTTTCGGGTCAAATCAATCGCTTCCCGATGCATCGGCCAGAGATATATAGTCTATGCAAAAGCGCTCACAAAATAGCACATAATTAAATCAATTTTTTATTTGAGGCACATTTATTTTTGATTTTGCACCCCTTCCTTCTGTTCTAATAAATTGTGACTACAGTGCTCCACAAAATTATAAAACCACCCCATATTTTGGCGATTCTAGAACTTCTGGAAGCTGAATCGGTCTAATTGTTTCAGATTCGGATTCAGCACGTTAAAAAACATATATATCCATGGAATTAGCCAAAGTTCTCGAAAATTTGATTTTTTTCGGAATAAAGAAAAAAATTTGCTCCACAAAATTATAAAACCACTTTGGTTTAAATTGGTTTAAATAAGTTTTTTGTATTTTCTATTTGCGTAATATGTATTACCAACATTTTTAAACATTTATCTATGCTTGTGATACCAATTTATTGCTTACCCAGTCACTTTTTATCACACAAATTATCAGTGAAGAGGAGTACTGTAGGTAGTGGTTATAAAATCAAAAAATAAATATTAAAAAAATTTTACATTTTCTTCACCCTATCAACAATATTTTTCATTCCCATATTTTATTATGAAATATATCCTCAAAAATCCAAAATCCTCCGATGATTTGTTAAAATTATATAAAAGTTGCAAATATTTTTATTTCAAAACTCGTATTTTTATTATTTCTGGTAAATTTATTAAATTAACCATTCCCTTACACAAATTTGAAAACAAGCGGGATTTAAAAAATGTAACAAAATTTAGATATTGGGTTACAAATGATTTATTAATTAATGAAACTATTAACTTAGATTTCACTAAAGTATATCGCAGTTCGATAAAAAGATTGGGTTTTTTGGATGCATCTGTTTCTTTAAAAGATTTCGAGCTGCTTACTGCCGGAGAAACGATTGAAACGTTTATTTTTTCGTGCTCATCTTATATCAAAAATTCTAAAAATGGAGATGTTGATATTCCAGTTATTTTACAACTACTTCCAAATGTCACAAAGTTTTGGTTTTTCAATGAAAACCAAAATTATTCAAAAGAAATTCTTGAAAAAATGCTTGCCATATAGATTAATAAAAAATTTGAAGATTTTGCTCTGCTTTTGGCAGAAGTTGCCGAAAATTTTGACGCAAATTTATTATTTAAATTTATCCAAAAAAATGCTGCACCTTTTTGTAAAATTACCTTTATTCACAACAGAAGAAACCAGAGAAACTATATTATTAAAGCTGACAGCAGCAGAAGAAAATTTTAAGTCGTCAAAAGAATGGAATGATAAACAATTTGTTTTAAGTTATGCTCGTCCTCCATTTTAATATTTCTGTGACTGTTTGTAATAATAAATGTTTTTGTTGCCGATACAAATAAACCTTTTATGAAATTTTTATATTTGAAATGTGTTCTCATCAAAGTTGAGCATTGTAATTAAAAGCTGTGGTAGTTTTTATTATTTTGCATTTAAAAAATTTTTTTTTGCAAATGCACCCAAGTCTCATTTACATTGGAGCATCATTTGGTAAAGAGACAAAGGATACGGTATTGTTGGGCATCATGCTATTGTAGGTTTAACTTTGTCAATGCTTGAATTTGAATTTTTAATAGATCATTGAAAAAAAAAAAAACCTCTTGAAAAAATTATTATTAAATATCAAATCTTGAAAAGCCTCGTTAATACTATTTTTCTTTTGCGAAAAAATGAATAAAAAAATACGGAAGAAAAAAGAACAAACTCGAATTACATTTTGAAAAAAAAGTTGTTGTTTTGGATAAAAACTTTGATTTTTAGTGTGCCAATAAAGTTGTTTACTTGAATCTTTTTATCTATTGTTATTCAGGCCGGAAATGATTTATTTTGTTGATCATATTTTTCAAAAAAAAAGCAGTTGCTCATTCATTTTTACTTTTTGGCAAAACTTCAACAATATATAAAAGAGCTTTTGTTCCGTCATTTTTTAAAGTTTCTTTTTCTTTGTTCAAAACTTTTAAAAAAGTAAATCGTAAAAATGAAGTGTGTGTTGTTCATTTTAGCTGCTATTTTGGCATTATCTTTGGCCAAGGATTGGACTGTAAAGGTTGGTGACTTACGGATAATGAGTACCATGGATAAGGAAGGGGTTTCGATTAAGTCTTCCAACAACCCTCGTCCCTCTTTCTTTTCTCCTGTAGATTGAAAATCACTGAAACGGGTAGAGATAAAATTTTATCGGGACGGGAAGGTGAAAAATTGAATAGTTATTTTCAAAAATTCCATATCTGGATGTTAAAGCTAAGGGAGGCATCTAGGGCCCGCGATCCCTTCAAAATGGGGAAAATGAATGACCTTTTGTCACTTTGTGTTATTGGCTGAAAAAAGGAAAGGTAAATTCTTCCCCAGAAATAAAATTTGCTTCCTCCAAAAATTCATGCCATAGGCTACTTCCACTTCTAAGATCGAGATGGAACCAAAAAGGAATGGTAAAAGTGGCATTTTGCCTACGTTTAATAAAAATTTACAAAAATTTTTAATCATTTTTTATAGGTCAAGGGACAAGTAATCTGTTCCCGTCGATCGCTCCAAGATGCCAAAGTTGAACTTCGAGAATATGATATGTGTAAGATTTCTGTTACCGAATGTTAAATTTAAAACTAAAACAAATTCTTTTTTTCATCCAAAACCTAAAAAAATTGTAAAATATTGCAAAATTGGAAAAAATTGTTTTCTCAAAATCCAATGTTTTGTATTTTATCGAAATCGTATTTTAATTTAAATTTGGACTTTAAAAATTGAAATCAAAATTATCAAAAAAACAATTATTTAAAAAAAAATGAAATCGAAAAAAATCGTTTTTCATTTAATTTTCAATTTTGAAAATAACTGAGATTTTATAATTTTCACTCAATTTACCACTGATTATTTTAGTTGATCTTGATGATCTCCTCAATTCTACAAACACAAAAAGCGATGGCACCTTTGCACTTGAAGGATTTGAAAGTGAAATTACATCAATTACTCCCTACGTTCGTGTAACTCATCATTGTGATGTCAAAAAGGTTAAAAAATTTTAAAGTTACAAATTTTCACGTTCAATCTTTTTTAGGGTTGTTATCGAATGTCCGATTATTACATCCCTGAAAAAGCAATTAATTCTGGAAAAACATTTGATATGAGTTACATCAATCTTAACATTTTGGGAAAATCAGATAAAGAAGTTTGTAATTAAAGCAAATTATATTTTTGAGCTTTTTGTAGAAAGAATTCTTATATGTTTTTGACTTTTTGTAATTCAAATAATTAAAACGTAAATAAACTTTGATATAAATGTAAAAAAAATTTTCTTACATCAACATGTTATTACTTATATAACTTATAACATCAATTTTATTTTTAAAAGATTGAAATTGATAAAACTAATTTATTTTATTTGAGAAAACTAAGTAACACTGTAAAAGAAAGAATTCATCCTTATTGTTAAAATGGAAAAAAGACGTGTCTTTAACAAGACAAAAAATCGAAAGTTTCGTAACACCGTCAAACATCCCATAAAAATCAATTTAAAACTGCAACGCGTTTTCATTGTCGTAAAAAAAGGCATTTAAAAGAAAGACTTTTCTGCTTAAAACGAATTTGTTATTTTTGAATTTTTTAGTGTTTAAAATTTTTTAAATATTAAAATATAAATAAGTTGGTTTAAAAATATGTTTCCCAAATTTTGTCCAAATCTGAATGAATTTAAAGTTCCACACATGCTATACCTATAGCAAGCAACATAAAATTAGGATATTTTTGAATGCATTTTTTCTTAAATATTTATAAAATATAAATATTTTATTTTTCGTTGATTGAAAGTTAAGCATTCTCGCTTTTCTGAATTTTACTACTCACTTTTTTTTGTCTTTTTTATATCAAACAAAGCAAAATACGTGAAAAACCATCCGTGGTGTATTGGTGCACGAATAAACTAAATATATTGTCTTTGCTTTACAGTAATTTGTGTTGCGGATATTGACTTACTCCTGTTTATTTTTGTTTGTTAGCAAGAAAAAATCATTTAAGTATGAAAAAGTTTCAAATCGCGTTATTTTTGCTTGAAGCCTTAAATTCACTAGAGAGTTTTTAGCAATTACAAATTACTTTTTTGTTTTTTTTTTCACAATAATTGTGCTTTTTTGGGAAAGAGAAACAATTTTATCTTTGGCGTGGTTGAAATGGAAAAAAGACAGATGTCCCTTCAAAACAACCGAAGGCCGAAAGTTTCGAATGATCATAAAATTTTCACTAAAAACGTTTTAGTCGTAAAAAAAGAAGCATTTTGAAAAACTGTTTTTGCTTTACATATTCTTTTTTTTTGAATCTTTTGGTTTTTTAGTTTTTAAAAAAGAAGGTTTACTTGAATAACTGATTATTTCAGAAATTTGTGTTTAAATCTTTTAAATAGTTAAAATGGAGTTCTGAAAGTTTATGTCTTCTAATGAAGGTTAAAAAATGTTCTTAATATTCTTATTTTGCTTATCTATTTATTCACTTAAAAACCAGTGGCATGCTTGTAATACAAATTTTCTTTTAGCTGACACCGATGAAAATAAATTTTTTTGAAAACATTCAGACCACCAATAAAGATGAGTGGAAAGTGAATGTATGTCAGCTTTAATTTCAGTGCAAAATAATGTTGTAGTACCAAAGACTTAAAACATTATAATTGTTTTTTTCTTGAAAAACATGAATGACAACACCTGCGTTAGTCCAATTATAATTACTATTTAAAAACTTGAGCATTTAAAAAAAGCAGGGCTGAAATGGTTTCAAAAGTTTATCTTTTCTATGTTTTTTTTTGCACTTTATCGAAACAACCCATTATTTTGTGTGATTTATGTCCATTTAAAATTTTAGGTGCTTGTAATTCTGTAGTATTAAAAACATTAAACTTTGCAATAATTGGTATTTTTATCGAAAACTTCAAGAAACAATTTAAACAAATTTAGTACTAAAACTTTTTATTTTATTAAAAACCAAGATTTTAAAAATGTCGAAAGCTTCAAATTATGACGAAATTTATACAATTGAGGATCTTGAAGCTTACAGTAAGCGATTGCATTTTAATACTGTATTTGTATTAATCGTAAATAATTTTGCTTCTTATATTGTTATGAAATATTCAACAGAGGCAATGGGAAATTATAAATATTATATTTTATTTACAATTATTTCTGCAACAATTATGGATTTTCATGCCACTTTTATTTTTGGAATTTTTCCATTATTTCCATTACCAGGATTTTGTGGGGCAGGTGTTATTGCAAAAAATTTCAATTATTTTTGGGGTGAAATTATTCCTTTTGTAAGTTCTTGTAAAATAGATTAAATAAAATACACTCTTTAAAAAAATTTAAAAATGTCCGTTTTTTCATAATTTTGCAAACGTTAAGTATTCAGAATTCCAAACAGCAAAAATCATAATTACCCTGTCAGGCTACTTCAAGGGTGTGAGCAGGCCAGTATATAAAGTACCAAAGCCCAACCCAGGTTGTTTTTCATCTAGAGTTGCCATCACTACCCTAAATCAAAAAAATGCGTACAGAGATTCCCGGGTACAAGTCATTTCAAGGGAGGCACACCTTTGGTCTTTTGCCGCCGCTATCACAAAGCGGCAAAACATCAAAAAAATTCTTCAATTTCAGGGGCCCCTAATGTTCCCCTCTAAATACGGCGTTGCCATTTGCAACATCAGCTCAAAGGCATGCTCTCGCCAAACGTAATGTGTTCCTTTATGGCTTCCTGGAGCCGATGTCACAATTAATTACACAGTAAACTTAATGCAGCACTTTTTTAGCTAATTCTACAAGAAGCATTTAGCTTTTGTGGAAATTCAATACTTATCTCATTATTTTATCGATATGCTGTAATGAAACAAAATGTACATTTTTTTCATTCATGGTACGGTATTACAATTATTGTAGTATTTATAACATTTTACCCAACTGCACCAGCTGTTGTATTAATGTTAAATTTGGATTCTCGAAATGTTACTGTACAATATGTGAAAGATTATGCGCCACATATGTTTGAACTTTTCAAAGATGGACCATGTAACAGTATGACATATGAAAAATCTATTCCATTTGCCCTTACACTTTTCATTCATATTGCTGTTATTTGGTTAATTGGAGTTTTTATAGTTTTTAAAACTTTGAAATTAATTTCTTCTGTCAAAAGCTCTTTGTCAAAAAATACCTATCGTATATATCGCCAATTTACTTTCAGCTTAGCTGTTCAATTGACAATTCCGTTTGTTTTTATGTTTATTCCAGCAGCGTTTTCTGTTTTTGCAATTATTTTTAATTTTCAAAATGTTAAAGGCAGGTAAATTTTGAATATAATTTTAATGCAAAAAAATTTTTAATTTTTTTGACGGTGTAATCGATTTAAAAAAATTGATGGAATGCGTTTTAAAGGATGCGGACGTTTTGATACAGTTTTGTAATCTTGGATTTTCATGATTTTCAGGCAAAGTTAGAGTCTTGAAACGAAAATGCATCTTTATTTGATAAAAAAGTTTAAAAAAGGGTCATTTTCGTTTCAAGACTCTCACTTTGCCTGAAAATCATGAAAATCCAAGATTACAAAACTGTATCAAAACATCCGCATCCTTTAACTTTAAAACAGTGCTTTGACTTGGTCATTTTTGCCTTCTCGATTTTTCCAAATATGATTTATGGTCAGCAATTCTATTTTTAACATTTTCAGATTATGCAATAAATGCCATGCAAGGTTTATTCCTTCATTCAGCTATCAATAGTTTAAGCGTTTTATTAGTTATTAAAACATATCGAGACGGAGCAAAAATAGTTTTACTAAAACTAATTTGTTGTTATAAGATTGTGCCAAATATAAAACCGTCAAGTACTGTAGCAACATCACGAAACAATGGCTGAACTTTCTTTAAATACTATCCATTTATTTTTTTATTGTAACTTATTTAATAAAAGTTGTTAGTTAATTAATTAATGCAGTATAAACCTTTTCTTCTTCATTATCTAAAAAACCAGTGTTGTTCAATGTTAATATAAAGAAAAGTTTTACCAAAGAAGCAAAATTTATTAAATTTTTTTTAAAATATAAATTCAAGATAATAGAATAATTTATTATTATTGGAGACTGTTATAACATTATTTTCTATCTCAAAATATATGGGGAAGTAGGAATTATATACTATGCAATTTGCAAAATAAAGAATCTGTGATTTTACTCTAAAATTAACAAATTGCTTCCAATTTGATATAAACATTGCCGGAAATCATTATTAAATTCGTTATAACAAATTGCAGTTGAATTGCCTCCGATTTTTTATTATCTTGTTTATTTTTTTTTGAAATATATAAGATAATTTAAAAACAGAGTAAAACTAAAAACAAAAAACAACACAATTTTTAAAATCGATGAAAAAAATATAGTGTGAAAAATGTAGTTTTTTTTAAAGTTCGATGCAAAAAACTTCATTGGCACTGAAAAAGACTAATAAAACTTTGTTTAAAAGGACAAATGTGCTTAATTTTGCCATTTTAAACCCATCAAAAGACAGTGCCGCAACTTCACCAAAAACTTGTCGAGAGTCGTTTTTTAATGCCTTAGGAGAACAATTAATATTTTTTTTCTCTCTCTACCGTAACAACTGTACCGAATAAATCCGCAAAAAATTCACATACTGTGCTTTTTTTTCATGGTCTCAAAATTCTGTCGAGTGTCGCGACACCACCAACACCCCACCCCTCCCCCCTCAAAGTTGTGGCATTGTCAAAAGACATCAAATTTGTAATTTTCTTGCCAAAAAAAATTGCCCTAAACAGGTGAAGAATCTTTCTAATGCTAAAGTATATCAAAAAATGATTAGAACATGCAAAACTGAAGAGTTGTTTTTAGTAAATGAGTTATGAATCCTTCTTCCATCTCGTATCACATTTTTCTTTAGCATTATTATTGAGTTTTAACCATTCTGAAGATTTATCAAATGCCAATAATTGTTTTCTTCCTTTACAATTTGCAGTACTTTAGAATCTATGTAGTAATTTATATATTGTTGCAGTTGCCTCTGCAAACGTTTCTTTTTTTTGCATTTGTTTAGATGACAATATTCATGGTTTATGTGCCAAAAAAATGATAAATAAACTTTTTGAATAAATGCTAAAATGTTTTTAATATCATTTTTATTACCCTTTTTATGCTTCAACAAAAAATTAATGTTGTTCATGTATTTGGGAACTGCAGCAATTAATTTTACCATAATTTTTATTATTGTATGATTTGTTACAATTTTGGTTAGGAATTAGAATTGAAAATTGAAAATTTGTGGCTTTGATTCTAATTTGAATTGGAATATGTATTTTAATGATTTGTTTGAAAATTATCATTTTCAAAATATTGCTGCTTTTCTTTGCATTCAACATCGTTTGTTGCCATTCTGAAAAAATCAAATGCTCACATGTTTCTGTTATTTGATCTTTATTAATTGCATTTAGACATTTTTTCTTCTATATTCATTTAAAAAACTCTTTTGATTTTTAAACTAAGCTTATATTTAAGTCTCTTTTTTCAATTTGTTTAAACAAATATCATGTTTTAACTTCAATTCTGTTTATTAGAATGCGCTTGTTTTGGATATTTTTCATTTACTTTCCTGCTTTAGGCACATGCCAAAATGAATATGTATGTTTAGCAAATATTTGATAAATCGGAAATAAACTAAACATGATTGATACTTTTAGCCAACAAACTTCTTTTCTTCGCTCCGATGGGGAAACTTCATTAAATATGGAGTTTTTGCAGATGATCGAGAAGAGCTTCGAGTTTCTGTTCATAATGCCATTGAAAAATTTACAAGTGTTTTTAATAACAATATTGTTTGGGAAGAAGAATTGGATGGTAATAAGCTTGCAAAATTTGATCGATATGTTATATTTTGATATTCATCAGAAAATTGTGGAGAAGCTGATGCATCTACCCTTGGCCCAAATACAATTTTTTTTTCTCCATATCCTGAAATTTGTGGAAAAGATGAACCAATGGCCCTTGTCCTTCGGATTCTGGGTAAGTTCTTTTAATGTTTCGGCTCATCGAAATCAAGGTTGGATGAAAGTGGATTTTTCAAAACGAAACAAAATACCTTTGAAATTAACAAATATTTCAATCTTTTCCGTTTCGCTGACGTTATTAAAAGCTGGAAAAAGCACGCGATATTTTGCGAAAACGAAATTTTCATCCAGCCCTGGTTGAAATCATATTTACTCAATTACATACGTAAATTTAATTTCGTAATTACTCTTTAAAAATTTTTCTATTTTTTTGATAGCGCTGGTTACATTTTATTTTGTTAACAGGTTTTACACAATTAATTAAACGTCATGATCGAGATAGATTTATTAAAGTTAAATGGAAGAATCTTCATCCTAATGCAGCTTCACAATGGAAAGAATGGTACAATTTGGCAAATTCAACAAATCCAATATTTGAAGTTTACGATATTCGATCAATTCTTCATCCATCTGCAATTAGCAGTGATGCGTAAGTCTATCCTTTATCCTTTTTTGAGGACGAAAAAATCTTGTAATCCATTTTCGTTATATGTCCACACAACTTCTAACAAGGACAGAAATTTTTTGTTTGAACTCATTGACATCAAACATTTTTCTAAACGAACATTTTTTAGACCGCAATGTCCCAATTTACTCACCCATTAATCAAAAATATAAGAAGTATGCTGAAATGAAAGATAGAGATAAAAAGGTTTCAGAATATGATGTTCTTTATTTCAAAGCAATCTATCCTTAATGTTCCATATTGTAATTTCTTGATTACAGTAGTTGAGTAAGGGTCAAAACTTTAAAAAATATATTTAGTAATCTAGACCTACTCTACTCTTATCACTGAATTTTTTTTCTTTTTTCCTCTTAATTTGCATAACATTTAATATTCAAATTATTTGTATTTAAATTAATTCAGTTTTCTTAATAATTTTCAAACTATTTTTTTGGTGAACTTTTTATTTAATAAATTTTTATAATAAAAATAATAAAATACCGTAATACATGATTTACACAAATACAAAGTATCAAAAAAAAGAAATACATTCAATCCCGCATTGCAAATAAAAGATCCATTGCTTGCTCAACATTTCCATCAACAGAATCCAGGATTATAATATTTGTATTGTCGTCAGTAAAGCCCATATCATGAAGCTGAGTTAATTGTGCAGCATATCGATTAACTGGAATTGATGCTGCTGTTTCAGGTGCATCTATTGCAATTGCTTCTGGTGGTTCTGTAGATGCTGTTGAACCAGTTGATGGTGATGAAGTAGGAGCAGAAGAAGTCGAAGAACTTTCAACTGGAACTGGAGGATTTGCTGTTCGAAAGATTGCATCATGACTAAAAAATTTAAACAGCATTAAATTAGATAAAAATCGAAATGAAAGCTTACAGCATTTGATTAGTAAATAATTGACGAGGTGGAGCTGAAGCAGTATTATTACCAACAGCATTTCTTTGTCTTGGTGGATTATTCATCATATTATTCATAAAATTTGGAAAAGCTGGAGCAGGTGGTAAAGCATCAGCAAGGATTTTTTGAAAGATTGGAACATAAGATGGATGCTGTTGAATAAATCCAACTTCCTAAAAACTATTATTAAATACGTATAAAAAGCTTTAAAAAACAAACTTCATGAAGCATAGCTTTTAACAAAGAATAATCCGTTAAAACATTGAGCAAAATAGGTTCTTCAAGAATGATTGGAAAATCATTGATAAGTTTTTTGATATAATTTTTATCATACATAAATGTAGTCATATGCCGATCTTCCATAAAATGAAATTGTTCAACTCTTTTATCAAGTTCAACGACTTGTTGCCGTAAATTTGAAGGTGCTTGAATACGAGAAGATTTTCGATTTAAAATCCGTAAAATTTTTCTTCCATTTGTAAGACCTTTAATATCAGAAAGTTTTTGATCTTTTCCAATTTTTCGACCATTAAAAAAGAGATCATAATCAGCAAGTTGTTCATTTGTAACATGTTTAGAAAGAATTTCATTGGCAGTTAAATCCAATTCATAAATGTTTGGAGTATCAGAATCAAAGTAAACTTGAGCCATAATTTTAAAAGAGTTTTCTTCTAAAAATATATTAAATTATAAAAACAAAGTTGATAATTTTTCTTTCACTTTCTTTTTTTGTTTGTCACTGACAAATTGTCAGCAAAAAAATTTTTACTTGACCATTGTTCGCGATGAGAATTTCTGATGATCGAAAAAAATTTATTTGAGAGTTAAAGAATACTATATTCGATTAAGAGTCTTAATTTAAGATAGCTGCAATTCCAAATCACTTAAGAACTCTACTTCTTGATAGTTCAAAGATAAAAAACCTTCAAAATTTTTAATTTAAATTTTTAATCTTCGTTTATTTAAAACAAGCAAAAATTTTTTTTGTTTAAAATCACCAAAAACGACCCGTTAAAAATTTTATTATAAAATTTGATTTACAAAGATATTTAAGCTCCTATAGAATGACAAAACTATCAAAGAGACATAGTAAAAAAGCAAAAACTATGCTACCAATACAGACAGATTTTATGTGAAAATGAAACCGGCAGTACGGTAAGTGTGATAAACCTTTTCAATTGAATTTGCATATGCAGCTGTACGAAGATCAAGACCAAGATTGTATTTGCGAGCTGTTTTAGCAATGGCATGTCCAGAACGTTGCATAGTATATTCAAGACCAGAATGAACAATATCTTTTTCACTTGCACCAGCAATACGCTTTTTAAAGCTATCAGATGGATGAACTGGAACATCTTTACCAAGGGCGCGTTCAAGTGATTCTTGTACAGATCCTAAAAATGCGTATTAGTACAGTAATCATTTTCCACAAAATATTTACCAAGAAGATGATAATTTGAATCACGTTCATATTTGAAAGTTAAACGACCAAATGAAACATGATTTAAATTCTTTAACCATTCAAAGAATGATACAGTAACACCACCACTGTTAACAAACATATCAGGAACAATTAAACAATCACCGCGTTCTAATAAAATTTTATCTGCAGCAGGTGTAGTTGGACCATTTGCAGCTTCAGCAATAATTTTTGCTTGAATTCGATTAGCATTTTGTTTATGAATTGCTTTTTCACATGCTGAAATGTAGAAAAATTAAATAAACTTTGGAATGTTAAAATATTCAACATAATAATTTGGTAAAGAATTTTAACAAAATTATTATGCCGAAAAGGATTAAAGTACCACAAAAAGCTTACTTACCAGCAGGTATCAAAATATCACATTTTTCAAAGATAAGATCAGTGAATGGCTCAAAAGCTTTTGCACCAGGAAAGCCTTTGATTGTACCATGTTCAATTTTATAATCTTCAAGATCTTTTGGATGAATACCATCTGGATTATAAATTGCACAATCCCATTCTTGAATTCCAACACATTTTGCACCATCACGATGTAAATATCTCATTGTATGAAGGCCAACATTACCAAAACCTTGAACAATAAAAGTTTTATCAGCAAAACCAGTTGAAAGACCAATTTTATTCATATATTCAGCATCATTGATAAAAACTTCAAGACCCTTCCAAACGCCTCGACCTGTTGCAGAAACACGGCCATGAATTCCGCCAGCAACAATAGGCTTTCCAGTAATACCTAAAAATTAATCATAAAAGACACCATACAAAAATTTATTAAAGAGTACTTACATGCAGCAGCATCACGATCAAGATGACCAATTGTTTGTGCATATGTATCAGCGATCCATGCCATTTCTCGTTCACCAGTACCCATATCTGGAGCAGGAACATCAACACCAGGTCCAAGGAAGCCCTTTTTAGAAAATTCAATTGCAATTCTTCGAGTAATTTTTTCAATTTCATAATCACTGTATTTACGTGGATCAATTCGTACACCACCCTTTGCACCACCAAATGGAACATCAACAGCTGCACATTTGTATGTCATTAAAGCGGATAAAGCTTTAACTTCATCTTCACAAACTTCCATTGAATACCGAATACCTCCTTTTGTTGGAGTACGATGTTCAGAATGTTGAGCTCTCCATGCTTCAATAATTTCATATTCACCATTGTCACGACGAATTGGAAAAGTGATGTAAAGAACCTAAAAGAAGAATACTGTAATTGTGTATCTGCAATAAAAACAAATCTTTACCTTATTAACAGGTTTGATAGCACCTAAAATACCACGAACAAGATTCTTTTTATCACTTTTTGTCATATTTTGTGATATAATATCTTCAACAAGTTTTGGTTCAATAACTGTTGCACCTTTATCAAAATAATAGTCAACCATTTTGAAGAAAGATGGATTGACCTGCTCTTCCATAGGCTTTTCAGAATCAGCAACTTGATCATGGGCATCAAGTTGAGCAGATGCAAATGTTCGGCGTCCAACGGCACGGGCAGCACTGCTACCAACAAGTCTTGATAGCATTTTTAATTGTTACCTATAAAATGAAAATAATCAATTCAAAATCAAAAAAGTATTATAAAAAATCGAAGCAGCATGATTGTTGATTGCTCATAAAATTTTCAAGAAAGAAAAGCAAAAAAAGCAGCATGACGTAAGAAAAGAAAACACAGCACTAACACTGGGTCTTCTCTTTTAATGTACACAAATGCTTCAGTCAATCTCTGATTGCAATCGATCTCCCATGTATCCCAACCAACAGAAAAAGAACCCCAATAAAAAAAACCACTAACCTTTATGAACGCACTTTGAAACTTTTAAATCCACCAAATAAATTAAAAATATAAAATCAATTGTAAAATATCCTTGTGTAAAAAAGGGTTTACAAAATAATAATAAGATAAGAATGATATTTGGGAAAACGACACGAAAGGCTTTTATTAACATTTTACGGTTGGCAGCAAAGAATAAAAGGCCAAAGAAAATAAAAAAATATGCATACTGTATTTTTTCATTCAAATTTTTACATTTTGTTGGAAAAAATTTTAATAATTGCTAATTTCGAATGACAATGGTTTAAAAAAATATATCTTTATTATTATTTACGCTTTTTCTTTTTTAAAAAATTACAAAAATTATTAATAAGCTCTGGGAAAGCACAAAAAAAACAGGGGACAGAAAAATGTTTAAGTACTTATTTTAAAACTTTTTTCTGCTTTCCATTTTAAAAAATAGCTGCTATAAAAACAATTAATACAGTAAGAACAAAATTATTGCATATAAGTATTTTAACAACCGCAAAAAAAGATACCATATAAATTTTAAAGCCATACAAAATATTTACATTCCAATTTTAAGAAACATCCATTAAAGAAGGAAGTTGCCGACGAACTTTTAAATCTTTTATTTGATCATCTAATGCTTCTAGACTGAGAAAAGCAATTTGAGTTTGTGCCATAAATCTTTCTAATTCTGTAACACTTCGATTTATTTCATCCAATTGTTTTGAAAGTTGTGGAAGTTTTGTAAGATTTTCTTGTAAATTTGTTACAGTTTCCCAATGTTCGGTAATAGATTGTTGAACGGCGCTCATTCGCTAAAAAAAGATTTGAAGAATTAATAAAAAAGTAGATAATGTACTATAATTACATTATCTACTTTTAGCAATAAAATAAAGCAACCCTTAAGCTTTTTTTAAAAAAATATATACTGTACCTTAACAATAAAAAAAAAACTTACAGTACTTGTTTGATTTGCATATCGAAATGCTTGAGAATTGAGATCCCGGATTTGATAAATCCCAAGTTTATATCTAAAAAAATCTCTCATTAACAAACAATCAAAGATCAAAAAATTTCATACCGAAAAAGTAAATCTTGGCCATCTTCTTTTTGTGCAAAGGATTCCAAGAATTTTTGTGTTAAACTAAAAATCACATTCTTTTGTTATCATCAAAAAATAAATACATTACTCACCTTTCTGGTGATGGAACAGCATCAGCTCGAAGTGCAATTGGAATATTTGGTAATTCATCATATACAGCACCAATTAATTGACGCAATGAATTTAAATTTAACATTCTTAAAATTTTATTATTATCAATTTTTGTGGGAAAATAAAAAGTTTTATCAGTGAATTAAATAAATAAATTAAGTATGAGTAATGTATTAAAAACATGTTTTTCGATGAAAGTTCATTTGAACAAAAATATAGGGTGACATTTTTTTTATTATTATTTTGATTTTTTCAGACACGCAAAAAAATGTTTAACACGCGATTATCAAAAATTAAATGCAAAAAAAAAGAAATACTACAAGAATGACTCAGAACTTTGGCACTCGGATTAAAAACAAAAAAGGCAAAAACAAAGAAAATGAACAATACTGGTATTTTACTAAAGGAAAGAACTAAAACAGATATCAAGGATATACAAAATCCATTCTAAATTTTTAGTTTTGATTATTTTCGAAACTAAAAAAAAGCCCTGATTTTAACAATAAAAATTTTTAAGTGAAAAATATTACAATTAAGTGAAACAATAAAAAATAATAACATTTTTGATATTTATAGATATGAAAATTAAGTGAATACTGAATTTTTGAAAGTCTAAGAAAAAATATCCATTTGAAGCAATTCTCTGGCGGATGGCCTATTTCGTGGATTTACATTTAACATAATTGAAATAACATTTGCAAGCGGCGGTGGGCAATCATCAGGCAATTTATATTTTATTGGACCTTCTGCAATTTTAAATAAAACAGCATTGGGCTCAATTTCAGAATATGGCGGCTTTTTAGTTAACATTTCAATCATTACCTATAAAAATGGGGGGTACCGTAATGTTTTTTAATCTTAAAAATGTCTTAAAAAGAAAGGAGTACTGTAGCTTAAATTTCTTAAAAATTCGAAAATGTTTAATGAAAATTTCGATTTCGATGATTTTTTTAAAATTTTTTAATTTTGTGAAAAAACTTACAATTTCCATACTCCATATATCTGCTTTTTCGTCATATGGATTATTACTTTTCACAAGCTCTGGAGCCGTATAATGTGGAGTACTTAAATAATCAATTGAATTCAATGAAGCTAAAGCTCGATAATATTGAGCTGAACCAAAATCTCCGATTTTAAATACTACAGGATATGCATGCCGTAAAATATTTGCACTTTTTATATCTCTAAAACTTCCAAGTACAGTATTTTTAAAAAAATAAAATTTAAAATACCGATGAACAATTTCCAAATCATGCAAATATTCTAAACCTCGTAAAATTTGTTTTGTTGTTTCTACTGTACCCTTTGGAGATACGGCACCAAAACCTTTTTTATTTATCTAAAACAATAATTTTTATTTTCTGATTTTGATAAAAAGATAATAATAATTACTTCATCATAAAGTGAACCAGCAGTCATATATTCCATAAAAATATTTACACAGTTGTCTGATATAATAACTCCACGATATTTAACAATATTTTCATGTGAAAGTTTTGAAAGCATTGAAATTTCTTCAGCTAAATTAAACATTCTTCTTCGCATTGAACTAACTTCTCCTTTTGCAAATATCTTTTTTACAACTAATTGTTCATGGGTATCTTTATCAATACATAATAATACTCGACCATGGGCACCTTGTCCAATACATACACCTATAAATATATTTTTAAATTTGAATAAACTTGTAAGGTAAAATATTTACCTTCTCTCCAATCTGTTGGAGGTTGTGGAATTTCAGTTGTTCGAGAAAGGACTTCTTGAAGTCGTTGCCGAATTGGTCCCATTGCAACTGTAAATGCTGATGTACCAGTTTCAGAATATGCATCTTCATAATTTATTCCATGAAAAATTCCTCTTGGATCTGGTCGCATTAATACTTCATTTGCATTATTTCCTTCAATTTTTGGAACAATTGAAAGTCGAAATTTTGAATCTTTTGATCGAAGTTTATGCAATCGAATTGCTTCATCCAAATCTTTTTGTGATGTAATTTGTTGTAAAAAATCAAAGGTATTATTTGCGTGATATATTTTAAATTCCATTCCAGCATGCCGAACTTTATAATAATTTTCAAGCCATTGAAAGCCAACTGGTTCTTCCACAGTTAAATTAAATCTTTCAACTGCTGAACGGGTTACAATCTTTAATTTATTGCTTGGTGGCGGAGCTCTCATTGGATTTAACATTAAATCTTTAAGGGATGCCAAAGTTTGTTCAACTTCTGGCACTTCATGAGCTGCTGCTGTTGTTGTTGTAGCAGTTGAAGATGCCGTTGATGAAGATGCTCCATTTCGGCTTGAATCCATTCTTGCATTGGATATAATATTTACCGTTGTGGCTGTTGTACCAGCACGATTTTGATAACTGAACATAAATAAATATATATTTCTAATAAATAATAATAATTTTTAATCAGAAATATATAATAATAGTAAAAACAAAACGCGTGATCGATACTTTTTTTAACAAAAGTTTTTATAAAAAAACCAAACGTTATATATGTTTTTGCTTTTTTCACGTTCTCCGGTTTTTTCTACTATTTTTTTTCAACCCATCTCTTTTCCTTTTTATCAAAAAATAATCCGTAAAAGGGAAGCAAAAATATGCAATGATTTTTATCAGTGTGGGAAAAATCGTATTAAAAAATTGAAAAGAGCACAAAAGAAAGATTAAAAAAGTATAATTTTGATAGCTTTAACAACTTTCATTATTGAATTATATGGTACAAGCTTGAAAGAAACATAAAAATGCAAAAAAACTAATCATCTTCAAAAAAAAGCCTTCTGAATCTTTTATAAAAGTTTTTATTGTTGCGGTTGATTGCTTATGGCATTTTGTGACAAAACTGTTTTATAAATATCGGCGCCGAGCGGATCGGATACTTTTTTAATCGGAAGCTTTTTTTGACAAATCTCAATTTTCAAAGTTCTCACAATTTTTTTTCATGTAAACATTTTTTTCAAGGCTTTTTTGCAACATTTTTTTAAGCGAATGTTCGTAATTTTAAACGTTCGCTTTTTTGTGCCTTTCTTTTTTCTCTCCATTGTTTTTTCAAGGACACTTTTTTATCGAGGCTCAAAAAAGAAAAAAAAAACGTCGCGATCAACTTTTCCCTTTTTTAGAAGAAAAGAAAGAAGAAGAATTGTAACACAAATAAATAATCCAAACCAAAAAATTATGGCATTGGCAGACCAGACATTCTTCTCATCCTCGTAGCTTCCTTTCCATCGCTATACAATTTTTTTTAACACAAAAAAAATGTTGCGACTATCAAAAACTGTCGTTGGTCGAAGGACAGCAAGATCAGCATTTTTAAGTATTATTGGAATAATATGTGGTATTTCAACAATATTATTTATACAAATTGCAACAAATACTTTTTCATTTACAAATCCTGTTCTATCATGTCCAGAAGCTTTAACATCTTCAAAATCGACAAAACATCATTCAGAGCTTGTAATTATTGGAATTATGACTGCTGCAAAATATGTTGATACTCGGTATGTTTATTCTTTTCATTAAGGATTATTGTAGTAATTTAAAATTCTTTTTTAGAGCATATAATGTATGGAAAACTTGGGCACAAAGAATTCCAGGAAAAGTATTATTTTTTGTTGCTGAAGATACTTATAGTGAACATGATGATATGCCATTGATAAGGTTGAAAGGTGTTGATGACGTCTATCCTCCGCAGAAAAAGTCTTTTGCAATGATGAGATGGTTATCTGATAATTATGTAAGCTTTCTTAATCATTTTATATTACTGTATGTAATCCTTTTATTTTAGTTAGAAGATTTTGATTGGTTTATTCGAGCTGATGATGATTTATATATTCGTGGAGAGCAACTTGAAACATTTTTACGTTCATTAGATCCAACAAAGCCACATTTTTTGGGACAAGCTGGCCTTGGAAATACAGCAGAATATGGTCAACTATCACTTGGACAACGAGATAATTATTGTATGGGTGGTCCAGGAATTGTATTTTCTCGAGAAACTCTTCGAATGCTTGCACCACATCTTGAATCTTGCCTTCTTGAAATGCTTACCACTCATGAAGATGTTGAACTAGGACGATGTGTTCGAAAGCATGTTGGAATTGCGTGTTCATGGAATTATGAAATGCAAACATTGTTTCATAATAATCAATCAAATCCTTCTGCATTTAAAGGATGGGGAACAAATCCTGAGCTGATGCATGCTGTAACACTACATCCAATAAAACAACCTGAACGTAAGTTTAACAATGTTATATCTATAAAAAGTTTCTAATCTGTTTTTTTTTTGATATGAGAAAAGTTCATCAAGATAATTTAATTACAAGACTTCGAGAACTTCGATCAATGAGAATTAAATTGGAACAAGCAAAAACAACATCAAAGCCGGTATCACTTGTTCGAAGAGTTGCAAATACAACCAATGATATGTCATATTGGGATTATACTGCATTAAATAAAATAACATTTTGTGCAAATGGTATTAATTGTCCGCGGCATACAATTGATTCAAATATGAAAAATGCTCTTGTTGATATTGTTACAGATGTAAATATTCTTTCAAATTGTGCTTTAGTTTAAACTCTTTTTTAGCTTTTTGATGAATTTAACTCAAATGCTCGACATCGTGGTCGAATTTTACAATTTCAATCAATACAGTATGCTTATTCACGAGTTGAGCCTCGACATGGTGATTTTTATTTCATTTCTTTTTTCATAATGCCAATAATGGTTTTAGGCGTTGATTATGTTCTTGATATAATTCTATGGTTCAAAAAATTTCGTCCTCCACATCGTGCAACGCTGTCAGTTCGTCGACATGCATATGTTCAACAAACATTTGGACAAATTGAAGCTATTACAGATGAAGAACATGTTAGGATTTTGAAATCTGCATCAACCTATTACACAAATATGACCGATGATGAACAACAAGAAACTGCATTGAATTCAAAAGATTCTAAACGTGTTCATTTGCTAATGCCATTACGAGGAAGAAGTACAACATTTAAAAGATTTTGTGAAAATATGCTTGAAGTTTTACCACCATCTGAAAAAGATATTGAACTCGTTTTAATACTTTATAAGTAAGAGTTACTGTAATACTACATGGATAAAAATTTATTTTTTAGATCTGATAATGAAAGTGATGATGTTTCAATTCGAAAAGAAGCTCAAGCATTGTCAGCAGTTTTGGATGTAAGAATTGTTGATATGGATGATTCAGAATTTAGTCGTGGAAAAGCTTTAACAACTGGTTCAGAAGCGATGTCACCAGATTCTTTAATGTTTTTTACTGATGTTGATATGCTTTTTACATATGGAACAATTGAAAGAATACGAACAAATACAATTCTTGGAACACAAGTTTGTTTCATTTTTTATACTTCCAAAATTAAAATTTTTATTTTTTAGGTATATTTTCCAATTGTCTTTAGTGAATTTGCACCTGAATCTTGGTCTGCGAATGATGAATTTTCAACATCTCACTTTTCATATGGACGAACAAAAGGATATTTTCGACATTTTGGTTTTGGTCTTGTTTCACTTTATCGCCGAGATTTTGATGCCGTTGGTGGATTCAATTTAACAATTCGTGGTTGGGGAATGGAAGGTAAAGTTTCAATTAATCTTTGAAAAATCTTATGTTTTGTTGTTTTAGATGTTGATTTATTTGAAAAAGTTATTTCATCACATCTTCGAGTATTACGTGCTCCAGAACCTGGTCTTGTTCATGTTTATCATTCAATTCATTGCTCATCAGATATGCCAGAACAACAACGAAAAATGTGTACCGGTAGTAAAGCTCAATCGTTAGCTTCATTGGATTTTCTTGCCGAAAAGATTTTGCCTTTCTCTGCATAATTACATTTATCACTTTATATTTTACTAATACTGTGTGCAATACGAAGTGTGTTTTTATTATTTTCTCAATTTTCCTGCCAAATAATAATTTATTAACAAAATTTTGTAAAATATTTTAAATTAATAATAATAAATAACTGTTTACCACATAAATCTTTGTAAATCTGCAGAATCATGAGCCCATCGAAAAGGTTTTTCATAAAATAATAATAATGCTACAGCACTTACAAAAAGATGAAAAAGTATTTCCAAAAGTAGTACAAATTTTCTTGTTTCAGCAACACTAATTCTCCATAATAAATACGGTATAATAAAATATCGAAATTCAAGCAATTGTGCAGGAATTAATACAGCAGATGTTGCAAATATTCCAAATACAGTAATAACAAAGCCATGACAATCAATTAAATATGGAAGAGCAAAAATGAATGAAATAACATAGATCGGAATTGTTGTCATTGCAGCCCATTCAAACCGCATAAACCAACGTCTCCAAAGATAGAAAGTAAAATGTCGATTATCAGCTAAAAGATATGGATGTGCCATTGTACAACATTTTATTGACATATATGAAAAGGCAATAACCATAGGAATAATATACCAATATCGAAGAGAATTTAAAAGTGCTTGTCGAAGATTAAAAATAAATAATGGCGCAGCAGAGAATATCAAGAATGCAGACATATACAGTAATTGTGGAAAATGTGTAACTGGTTGATGAGCAGTTTTATCACCCAAAACAATTCCTTTGTTTAATAGAATAAAAATAAGAAAGCATTGAAGTAAAATAACAAATGCACGATGATTCCAACAAATATTCCATGTACTTTTAAATGGATGTTTTTTATCAAAACCTTTCCAAAGTTTACAAATAACATATAAACCAGCCCAAACAATATTTGTTTGACGAGTTAAACATGAAATTGCAAAAAATATTACAGAAATATGTGGATTTGTAATTGCAAATCCCCAAGTTATTGCAGTTGTTGAAAGCATATCCGTATAATATAGAACGGAAGTATCAAATAAAACTGGAAGCAGCGAAAGTGATAAAGCAGTTAAAACTGAACTTGTTTGGTTTGTAAAATAACAAAATCTTCGACGAAGTTTATAAAGTCCAATAAAAAGTAATGGAGATATAAAAGAATTTATGTATCGTTCTTGCCCAAAACATAAAAACTGTGGTGTTAAAAGATATAATGCTGGTGGAGTTGTTATCATTGGATTCTAAACCATAACATAACACGAGTTAAAATACAAGTTAGACTACAAACCCAATATCGATAATCACCATTACAATATGCACGAGCTTGATCAATATGAAATATTTCATCCATATATGGTTTTGGAACTTTTAAATATGTATATTTTACAAGTACGGCATGAATAAATCCAAGTAATATTGCAATAGGATATACTGTAAAAGTATTACATATAAATAAAAATTGTTTACAGGAAACAAAATATACAGACCTGTTTTACCCGACATAATCAAAACCCTGGAAACAGAAGACAAAGTAAACGATTACAGATGAATAATAATGATAAATAGCTGGCAGTTTTTAGTATCTCAAAAAGTTCTCGCTAATGTTGGCAAAATGTTATTGAATGAAAACATTTTATATTTTTCAATGATTGCATAATTTTTTGTCGACGCAATTGAAAAAATATTTCAGTGTAAAAAATTGCTTCTTTTAAACTGAATTGCTGTTTTTGTAAAAATTACTAATAGTGATTTTGTATTTTAGAACTTTCTGCTTTCAAAGCTTTGATGGAATTACGATCGTCGTCAAAATGGGAAAGAAACTAACAGAAAATACAAAAGCAGGTAAATACATTTTTTATCCTTTTTTTATACGAATATCTTTTTTTTTAGTTGCTGCAAGGGCTCGAAAAGCTGAAACTAAAGCTGAAGAAAATGTCAAGAAGCAAAAAGCTAAGGAGGACGCTAAATGGGTTGATGAAGATAAAGCTTTGCAAAAGAAGCAACAACGAAAAGTATGAAATATTTTTATATTTTAAAACTTATAACATGATTTTTTTAGGAAGAAGAAGAGCGAAAACGTTTAGAAGCTTTGCAACGAAAACAAGAATTGAAAGCAGCATATGAAGAAGATATGAATAAAGCAGCTGCATCAAAGGGAAAAGTTCAAGCTCCACCAAAAGTTACACAAGCCGCAATTCATGCTCAAAAAGAAGCGGAAAAGAAAGCTCAAGAAGAAGAAGATAGAATACGAGCTGCACAAGCACAAAAGATTGAAGTTCCTACTGCTGAAATTGAAGAAAATATGAATCGATTGGATCTTGATGCTCTACAAGCTCGAAATGTTGATGAAGCTATTAAAGCTCTTTCTTCTAGTGGTGGTGCTGCTGCAATTGATAAACATCCTGAAAAGCGTCTCAGAAGTGCTTATACAACATTTGAAGAAACTCGACTTCCTCAACTCAAAATTGATCACCCAACATTCAGACTTTCTCAATTACGCCAAATTTTGAAAAAAGAATGGCAAAAAAGCCCAGAAAATCCATTGAATCAACGTAGTTTGCATATGACATGAAATGTGATGATTGTAAAAATGTTTTTAAATGAATTGACAAAATTACGTAATAAAGATTTTTTCTACTGTTTTTTTCTTTTAAATGGTTTAACAAGCTCTTTAGTGAAATTTTTCGAGTAGTGCAATACGCTTTTGCTATTTAAAAAAGGAAAAAATAGGGAGATATAGAAGTTTAATATTGTTTTAGGTTTTAGTTTACTGTAGTTTTGTATTCTAATATTGCCTTTGGCAAAATGAGACTTGACGCAAATCTATGTAATTTCGTTGAAAAATTGTGCAATATTTGAATTACAAAAATTCGAAATCATTTTAAAAAGCTTTAGTTTATTTTATTTAATTGTATATTTTCAATACTACAGTATTCAAACATGCCACGTTCTTATGCACAAGAGTTAGAATTTATTGAAAGGGTTTCACCTGTTGAATTTAAAATCAAAAAAGGTTTTGTTCCAAATATGAATGTATGTCTTTCAAATTATTTTGTAAATCTTCTTTTTGTATTTTTTTTCTAGGTTGAAGGAAAATTCTATGTAAATTCAAATTTGGAAAAGCTTATGTTTGAAGAGCTTGAACAATCTTCAACAGCTGCGGGCATTGGTGGATTTATTCCAGCTGTTCGACAAATTGCAAATGTTGCTTCTTTACCTGCAATCGTTGGAGTATGTCTTTTTCTTCTTTTTCAATTACGGTAATACATTTGATTCCTTTTAGAATTCAATTGGTCTACCAGATATTCATTCGGGATATGGTTTTGCAATTGGAAATATTGCAGCTTTTGATACCTCAAAGCCTGAAGCAATTGTTTCTCCCGGTGGTGTTGGATTTGATATTAATTGTGGCGTACGATTAATTCGAACAAATTTATTTGAAAAAGATGTTGAACCATATAAGGAACAATTGGCTCAATCATTATTTGATCATATTCCTGTTGGAGTTGGTTCACGTGGAATTATTCCTATTAAAGCAAATGATTTTGAACAATGTTTACAATATGGTATGGATTGGAGCCTTCGAGAAGGATATAGCTGGACAGAAGATAAAGAGCATTGTGAAGAATATGGTCGAATGTTACAAGCTGATGCTTCAAAAGTTTCTATGCGAGCTAAAAAAAGAGGATTGCCGCAAGTTTGTTTAAAATTGTTAATGCTTTTTACAGTATATTGTTTTCTAGTTAGGAACTCTTGGTGCTGGAAATCATTATGGTGAAGTTCAAGTTGTTGATGAAATTTATGATAAACATGCTGCTGCAAAAATGGGTATTGAAGAAAAGGGACAAGTTTGTGTTATGGTAAGGAATAAAATTTAGTTTTTTTTTTATTAATCGCTCCCATACGTAGCGTGATAGGCTGTTTTTTGGATATTTTTAACCTGAGGTCTTTTTTTTTTTTGAAAGTAATCAGCTATTGTTTTAGGTTCATTGTGGTTCTCGTGGATTAGGACATCAAGTTGCAACGGATGCCCTCGTTGAAATGGAAAAGGCAATGGCTCGAGATGGAATTTTTGTTAATGATCGACAACTTGCATGTGCTCGAATTCAAAGTACAGAAGGACAAAATTATTTGAAAGGAATGGCTGCTGCAGCAAATTTTGCTTGGGTTAATCGATCATGTATGACATTTTGTGTTAGACAAGTATGTTTTTAACAAGCTTTATTGTATCTTATACATTAACATTTTTTAGGCTTTTTCAAGAATCTTTAATTCATCTCCTGATGATCTTGATATGCATGTTATTTATGATGTCTCTCATAATATTGCAAAATTTGAAGAACATTGGATTGATGGAAGACCTAAAGAACTTTGTGTTCATCGAAAAGGTAAATTTTTAGTTTGATGGTTTCTGTATTACTGATTGAATTTTTCAGGAAGTACCCGAGCATTTGGTCCACATCATCCTTTAATTCCTGTTGATTATCAACTTACTGGACAACCAGTTCTTATCGGTGGTTCAATGGGAACATGCAGCTATATTTTAAGTGGAACTCAAAAAGGCATGAATGAAACATTTGGTACAACATGTCATGGAGCTGTAAGTTTTTTAAAATTTATAAGCTTAAAATTCAGTTTTGATATTTTAGGGTCGTGCAATGTCTCGTTCAAAATCTCGCCGAAATATTTTATTTGAAGATGTTTTGGAAAACCTTAAACAAAAGGGAATCAGTATTCGTGTTGCATCTCCAAAACTTGTTATGGAAGAAGCTCCTGAATCATACAAAGATGTTACAGATGTTGTAAACACTTGCCATCAAGCTGGTATTAGTAAACTTGCTGTTAAACTTTGTCCAATTGCTGTTATTAAAGGTTAAAAATATTGTCGGTGAAATTTCTTTGTTATTAAATTATTTTTAATTATGTGGTTAAAGTTACTTTAAAAATGTAATTATTGTTATAAAAGATGCTAAAAAATGTACTGTTTTTGAAACAAACTTTTATTTATTACTATAAGCAAAAAATTTCAATTTTCATTTTTGTAAGATGAAAATAATTGGATTTCGTATTTTTTTTTACACGGAGAGACATGAGAGAAAAAGCCATAGAAGCAGCTTCCTTTTTTTGCTATTTTTTGGATGTTTTCAAGAGCTTTTGCAAAATCTTTTCTTTTTGAAAGAAACGTATTGATTTTTTGTTTAATTAATTTTTCTTAAATTCTGAATTCAATGGATTTATTTTTAAAAGCACCTAAAATTCATATATCCAGCTTATTTCTGCAGAATCAAAAATAACTTTGAATGTTAAAGAATTTTTTAAAATTTCTTTCAAAATTACTGTCTACGCTTTTATTTAACATAATTTAGAGAGTTTGAACTGAATACCTCAATTTCTTTCACTTTATTTTATTAATGTTCAAAATCGAAATTTTGCCATTTTTTTTGTAAAATAATATATCTGTATATTTTGATTATTTAAACAAATGCAATCCATTTTTGAATGAAAATTCAAACCAATTTTAAGTGTACAGTTTTTTCATTTAAACACACAAACACAATAAAAAAATTAAGAATTTGTTACATTTTTTATTTTGAAATCATTTATTAAATGCAATCACACAATTAAATGTTCAAATAATTGTTTCAAAGAAACGTGAAGAAAAAATTTCTGTTGGCCAAACTATTATATTTGGTAAAGAAGTGAAGCATAAATTTACAAGCTTTTTTTTTATTTCCTCGTTGAGAATTCTTTTGAATGCCCTAAAAATCAAGTCCCATCTTATCTCCAAAAGGTTACCAATTAATGATAAATCAAAATTTCCATAAATATTGTTTATAACTTGATTGTGTTGAAAATTCGCATCAAAAAAGTGACAATTGCCTACAGTATTTTTGGCTTGACAGATTTTTTTAAACTTTTATTTTGTGGCTGAAAACAAAAAGTCAGCTTATCTTCTTTATTAAAAGAATTTCATGCTAAATAAAAGTTTTTTTGTTGAACAAAGCACGCTAATTAAAATCGCAATTATTTCGTTACATGTTTCCTGTTCAACATTAAAAATTTTATCAAAAATGAATTCTTTTAACTTTAAATCGAACATATTAGTTGTAATAATTATCTTTTTGGAAAATTTGACCATACGTATGTTTTTATAATTAATTAACAAAATAATTAAATTTGGATATTTTAGTTGTCCGTAAATAATCAATTCATGATTACCTGATAATAAAAAAAATTTTTTCTTGACATTTAAATATTTTTTATTTTGTAATTCAATAAAAATTGTTTTTTATCTTGTAAGAATCAATTAATAAAAAAAAGAATTACAGCAAAAAAAAAATTTTTTTATCATGTAAGCAACGGCAATAAAATATATTTTTAGTAAATCTAACGAAAGAAACAAAAAATATTTATTGTTTCTTTCAGATTTTTGATTATTTGATCAAAATGCTAAAAGAGTATAAAAACCCAACCATTTGCTTATTCTTCATTATTATTTAAAGAACTACATTTACTTGTTACTGCTGTTAACTATGAATACTTTCAAACTTGCTGTTATTTTTATGTTTATGCTTCTCCTTCCTGTTATGACTGAAGGACTTTAGATAAATATTACTTTTTACCTCAATTTTTTTAATCGCCTCAAAACGTATTACTTTTTACCTCAAATATGAATTTGAGGTAAAGAAAGTAATACGTTTTGAGGTAAAAAGTAATCCATTTTGAGGCGATTAAAAAAATTGAGGTAAAAAGTAATCTTTTTGAGGTCAAATTTAATACTATGCCAAGGACTTTTGATCAAAGCTTGGATTTGTATTACATGTGTTCCTGCCTGCATTGCTGCATTGGCTACTCCCGCTGCAGCAGCAATTTGTCCACCATGTATTACACTTTGTGGTGCCATGCCTATTTAAAGATCGATCATGAAATAGGGAAATTAAAACTGTTTGTAATTTATCTCTTTTTTATTGATGAATATTATGCATTTTTTATTTTGTGCTTTATTTTATTCTTTGTAAACTTTTTTGTAAAATAAACTTAGTTAAATATCAAAATTAAAGAATTTTCATCGTTGTTTGATAGTAGCTAAAATATAAGCATTAATTCTTCTCCAGATGATCTTTTTTTTCTCGTTTTAGATCTTAAGGAAATTTTTAAACTTTTTTTGCCGACAGAAAAATTATTGTATTGCTTTTTAAAGATTGAAATCTCAATGTTAAAAAAATCCTTAAAACAAATTTGTTTGTATTGTTTCCCTAAAAAAATTGTTTTTTCTGTTTTTGATCTTTTACAAGGGCAAACATTTTTTTTTCAATAAATTTAAAACATATTCTTTTTCACTTTGGATGGCACTCGCAATCGCAGATCTGATAAATAAAACATTTTTTTTGAAAGTAATTGTTTTTTGGCAAAAATATTTATTCGTCGGAAACAACGAAAAAAAATCATTGTTTTTTTATAACTTTAAACATTCTTTTGTATCTTTTCTTTTGTCAGACATTTTTCAGGATGTTTTTTTATTTGAAAAAATGAACATCGAATTTTTTTATGTAACAAAAAAATGTAATAAAAAATTCTTTTGGCAATGAAATTCATCGGTAAACTTCAAAGAAAGAAAAAAAAGTTGCGCGTGAAAATGATTGGTGGCCGTAAAAACAATGTTATTTTTGATAAGGTCTCTCCTCTCTTTTTTTCTCTCTTATGAACGATAGAAAAGAAGAAGGAGGAGGAGGACCCATATTTGAATACTCGTAAATTTTTTGAAAGCCAGTTTATTATTTGTATTTAATAACGTTTTTCTTTCATTTTATTGTGTGAATCCTTTATTTTCGGCTTTTTTCTTTGATCTCTTTTTTTGCAAAAGTTTGATCAAAAGTATTTGTTAATTGCATTCCAAAAAATTTTTTTACAGTTAAGTTTAATGGCTTTAATTCGTCAAAAACGATGTTTCACGCTTCCAATTTTAAGTTCAAAATAAATAATTGCAAAAAAATGATTCAAACATTATTTTATTAAACTTTCAAAAATCTGAAGAAATTTCGTGTAAAAATAATTTTTGTCCTTCTAAAACAAATTCCAACATTTTTCTGTTAAAAAGATTAAATAAAATTGAAATTAGTTTTGTGACAATTTTAACAAAAATTCACTGGATATTTTAGTTTTACCAATTTTAAAATAAAATATGACAAAAAACTGTTCTTTTCAAAATCCATGTTTTTTGCAAAATCGTTGTTTAAATTCTTTAGTTACCGTATCCGCCCTCCCCCATAAAACTGGTAACAAAAACATTCTTTTTCATGAATTTTTGTTTTTAAAATTTTATTTTTTTAAAGCTACCATAACTTTTTTAAAAGCATATTTCCCCAAGATTTTTGATACATCAACTTTTTTCTAAAAATGTTACAATTTTACCCTACATTTTTTTCTTCATAGAACATTAAAGATAAATTTATTTTTCTGTTTTTTGTTAAAAAATAAATTTTTGCCTTGTAAAGGAGGAAAAAGAGTGGATTTTTCGGCATTTTTGTTTTGATCTTACCCCTGTGACAAATTGAAAGCAATCAGTATTAATTTTTTTAAAGCTATTTTTTTTGAAAATCTTAAAGATTAAAATTTTTTATATTCCTTGAATGTGTGCTTTTTCACACCTCTCTTTTTCTCTATCTCAAAAAGCCACTTATAAAAAAAGTCACAAATCTTTTTCTTTTCTATTTGCGCGGTTGTCTTTTTTTTCTCGAGAGTCGAAAACGAGAGAGAGACTGTATCACTATTAATTTTTTTTCTTCTTCTTCCTACTTTTTCTTTTTTTTTCTATGAATATAAATAAATATAAATGGTATACGATGGAGGCAGCGGCGGCATTTTTCTTTTAAGATGAGAGAGAAGGAAAAAAATTAAAGCATTTTTGAGGGCAATAAAAAACTATAACCGTGAAAAAAAAGTGAAACGTTGTCGAAAAAAAATAGAGAAAAAAGAATAATGAAGTGTCAAAATAAATAGAAATTGGAAAAAAAATTGAAACAGCACACTTTTGTTTTATTTATTTATACCTGCTTTGAATGGTTGAAAATTTATCACTTGGAACATTTTTGTTTGATCACAATATTCTTGACATTTGAATCAAAAGAATTACACCGTTAAAAGTTGTTTTGAACAAATAATGTACTGTATTCTTGGCTGTTTTTAACACTTTTGCATTTGATTAAAATATGATTTTGTTAACTTTTTACAAAAATGCCGCATATCTCTTTTCAGTCACTTTTATAACATTGAGATAAAATTTTCAGAAAATTTTCATTTCAAATCTTAATCTGGGAAGTACGAAATCAGAGATTAACAAAATAATGGCTTTTACATTAATCGTAGAATTTGGCATTTTTTTGGGGAATAATTCATATTTTGAAATTGTAGTGTGTAACTCTCATATTTTTGACAAAAACTGTTTTTTATATATTTTTATTCAATTCACAAACGTAATCAACAGTTTTTTAAAGCAAAAATTGCTGTCACATTTTTATTACGGTAAGCCTTGAAGTTATGAGAAGAAAAAAACATGTTTAAAAAAGTTGTATACAATTTTTATTTATTTTATTTAACATTTATTTTTTTACTTTAATAAATTTTTCTGTCCCTTCATCCATTTATGACCTTTTTTATATTCGTGGTAATCGGATTATCCGTTTCCTCTTCTTTTTCTATTTCGACGGAAGGAGAAGGTTGCATCAGAATAAAAAAAATATATCATTATATTTGTTGGATCAAAGTTGACTTCGCTGTTTCTTCTTGTCCCCTTTTAAAGTGAGTTACCACATTTTTGATAGTTATTTTTTTCTTCTTTCTTTTGAGATAGGTTCAAAAAAGGTAGAGACAATAAAAAAGAATTCAGAAAAAGGAACTTTTCCTTTCCGGCTTTTTTTTGGTTGGATCGAAATTAGTGAACTTGAATATAAAATTGAAAGAAAGAAAATTGGCGGCATTTTTATAAAAAAAGGTTTTTTTTAAAAAACATGCTGCTGCTGCTGCTGCGCATCGTTAAAAAAAGAATGCCCCCTTTTTTATGTTCAAATTTATTTTTCAATTGTTTCCATATAAATATAATATATAAATTTGCAGCTGTTCAAATTGTGTGTGATGGAACTGAAAAAAGAAAAAGTGGTTTAAAATTTGCAACCACTTCTGCTTGCTTTTGTTGTTGGGTATTTTCACTCACATAAATGTGCCTTCGATTTGTGCCGTTTTTGGCGGCGACTGTCCGAAATAGTTTTTCTTTATTTTTTGAATAATGCATGATTTTTCTCTTTCTTTTTCTTTTTTTCGATATCCCCCTTTTTTTCAACACAATAAAAAAAATACAGGGGGGATACATTAGACAGCTGACCGCTGCGCCAGCAAACGGAAAGTGCCATTAGCCGCCTTGCATAAAAAAGAGGCAAAACCTCGATTTTTTTTGAAAAAAAGTCTTGCACGGCAGCAGCAATTTCAGCAGCAGTTTTGGTCATCGTTGAACATTCATTCATCGCAGATGTTTACATAATCAAATACATCCCTCCTTTTCCATTTTTTTCATTGCCATTTTTGAAAATGCCTAAAAAACAGTGTTTTCCCGATTCCATTTTTTCCGATTCCGATCCGGAATCGATTCCATTTTGCTTTTCCGATCCCGATTCCGATTCCATCGATTCTCGTTCCGATTCCGATTCCATCGATTCCGATTCCTCAAAAATTTTTTTGCTCAAAATGCTTCAAAAATGATGTTTTATAATGTTTTTTGGCAGAAACACACATAATTAAGTAGTAATAGACATATTCCTATCATCTGCAATCAAAAAACTGAAAAAATTTTTTTTCGATTTATCAGCTTTTTCACGTGGTCCCCCCTGTACGATATAACATAAAAAAATATTTTTTTGATTTTTGCGTTAAAACTGTCCAAAATTGATCAAAAACTATAAAAATTATGTTTTAAAATAAATTAGGGAATAAAAAATCCTTAGACAAGTTTTCACATGACCGAAAATGCATTTTTCTAAAAAAGGACGAAACATCGATGTTACTGGTTAATAAAACATTTCCATCGTGGTCCAAAACATTTAACTGTATTTGCTAAAAAGACTAAATTTTTTCACGAAAAAGGTAGTATGATCAAATGGAAAAAAAATATTTCAGCACATGTGATGTTTTTTAAAATCACATTTAAATGTAATTACAACAGTGGGAATCGATTCCATTTTTTCCGATTCCGATCCGATTCCATCGATTCTCGTTCCGATTCCGATTCTTTCCGATCCCCTTATGAGGAATCGGAATCGGAATCGAGAATCGGAATCGGGATCGGGAAAACACTGCTAAAAAACATGGATATTTTTCCTGCTGAGTTTTGCTTCATTAAATTAATTTGAAAAATTTTTGATACCAGTTTTTGTAGTTTCTCTTCCCTCTCTCCCAGCTAAATACCATTCTCGTTTTATGCCATTCTCGATCATCAACAAAAAAAAAACAAATGCCACGCAATTACAGTTTTTTTATCTTAAAAAGAAAAAAGATGATCCCACTTGTAATCCAATACCCTCTCTCACTTTCTCCTTTTTTGAAGAAAAGCTATAATCTAAATGAAACTTTTTTCAAAAAATAAATTTATATTTGACCTCCGCGCAACAGATGTGCCAATCAAATTCTTTTTTTTGCCGACAACATCGAAGGCCTACGAAGACGAAAAGAGACTTATGGCATTTTTTTCTACTATGCTTCCATTGTTTGTGTTTCATTCATATTTTTTATAGCTTTTTTACTAACAAAAAATATAAATAATAATATTGTCTTCCGGCTTTGGCACGCAATGTTTTGTTAACCTTTTTTTTGGTGAGGGTAGTTTTTTTTGAATATTGTTTTTCTTTCTTTCTTCTTTTTTTTGCCTTTTAAATGATGACGACCTTGGGTACTTGAAAAATGCCAAAGAATAAAGTTTACCTTTTTTAAAAAGGCAAAAAAGGTAAACTTTACAAAAATAACTTTTTTGAATTCGATCTCTTTTTTTGTACCTTTGTCTCTAAAAATTCGCCATCTGGAAACAGATTTTTCCAAAAAATTTTTGATCTCGTGAGATACCTTTGTTTTAATCTTATACTGCAAAAGAACGGCATTTCAAAAATTTAGTTGTAAAAATAAAATATGCCATTCTTCAAATCTACAAAGCTATCTGTAAAATGCTGCAAAGAATTTATTCCAAAATTCTTTAAATTTATTTTTACTACATTTTTTATAACCCCCGTAATTTTTGTACATTTTTTCCTGCTTTTTGATTACTGTAGAACACTTTTTTCTTTTTGATAAAAAAAAAGAAAGGCCAGTGATTGAATAAAAAAAATTCTTAAAAAAAGAAAAAATCGAATCTTTTTAAATCAAAAATCACAGACTTTTTTTTTGCAATTTTTATAACTTTTCAAGACTTGCTGCCATCACCAATATCATCATCATTTTCAAATAAAATAGGGGGCGCAAAAGAAGAAGTAATTGAAGCTTTTATTTTAATTGAGCCAATCCGGATCTGATTGCAATCACACACACTATTATTACTACTGCTACTTTTTTTTCTCCTCCCATTTCTTTTCTTCCACCAAAAAACTTTGCAGTTATTTTTTTTTCTCGAGCTGCTCTTCAAAAAATATAGAGCATTCATTTTAACCGAAACCACTTTTGCTTTTTCACTTTCTCTGTTTTAAAAAGATTCCAATTTCCTTTCTATTCATTTTTTTGTTTAAAAAAAACTTGGCAATATATTTGTCGCCCAAAATGTAATAGAAAATATCGACCCTCCTCTTTGAAGGGTCTTAAGGGTTCTTTTTTTGTCTTTAAAATTGTTTCGACAGCTGATAAATCAATGTTTGTTGGCTGACACTAACCTTTTTTTTTGATCCTTTTTTCTACCAGTTTTTTTGCCACACTTTTTTCAGTCTTCTGTTTTTTCTTCCAATTTGTTTTTTTTTCACTGATTCACTATTTCTTCTTCCCTTTTTTTCATATTCATTCATTCTAGGATCGCCTGCCTTTGGACATATTTTTTTTAAATTTTTGATTTAATGTATTTTTTGATTTTTGATACAAGCAAAAAAAAGATAAAGGTGGACAAAATTTGAAAAATCTTCCTTCTTTTTTGAAACAATAACAAACAACAGCAGGCTGAAAAAGAAAGGAATCAGCAAAAGCAACAGCAGGAGCTAAAGATTTCTGATTTTGATAAGCCATCTTCTTTTTTTTATTCAAAAAAAAAATTTTTTTCAAACACAAAAATTCCTTTTTTTTTTTCATAATCAAAAAATAGGACGATAGCGGTGATACTTTCTTTTTTTGCTCATGATGATATTAAAAAAAAGGGGGGAGATGGAAGGAAAGAATCCATCAAACAAATGTTATGACAGTCGGGGTGGCTTTTCTTTTTCGTTTTCATTGCTTAACTTAAAATTTGATCAGTTTATTTGATCGCCATCGTTTTTTATTTTTTCGGCAGTTGCTCTGCTGCTGCTCAAGGCCACTTTCTTTCTTTTCTCTCTCTCCAGTAAAAACATTTTTTTTTCAAAATTTTAACTTCTTTCTTTTTTTTGTTGTGTTTAGATTTAAAAAAGATTGGTGTTTTATAATATTTCTTTTTTTCCATGAAAGGCAAATTTGACGCATAAACGACAATTGGGAAGCAGCATGCATTCTAACCTTAACTTTCCTTTTTTGAAGATGACAGTTTTTATTCCGCAATGGTTTTTTTTCGTTTGTGAAAAGTTTCTTTTTTGATTATTATCAACTCTTTTTTTTGATGGCATCTTTTTGAGGAGAAAAGTGAGATACTTAATTTTTGGCAGTTTTTTTGTGAAACAACAAAATATTCATATTTTTTTGTAAAACCGGAAAAATATTTTTTTTGGAGGGAAAAGAATCTATCAATGAAATCTTTCATTTTGTACAAATGCCATTTTTTTTCTCTCTTTCTTTTTCTTTCTTTGCTTCCGTTTGATATTTTACAGTCTCTATTTTGTCTATTTTTCTGTTTCCATAAAAACAAAACCTTTCAAAAATAATGTTCTTTTTCTTTTTTTTGAATAAATTTCAAAAGAAGTTGAAAACTATCTTTTTTTAGGAGATACAAAAATAAAAACCAACCCATTCAAAAAACTATGGTTTTTTTTGTAAAAGATTTTAGAGCTTTTTTTGTGGGAATTTTTTTCACTGTTTTTTTTTTTAATTTTAATTCTTCAAAAAATGCCAAATTTTTGAGTGTCTCTTAAATTTTTCAACTAAATAATAATAATTTTTCCATGGCACTAAAAAATTTTTTTTAAACCTATTGCCTTTGAAGACTTTTTGAATTGAGACCTTTGACAAATGAAACTCAAAAAAATGCCATCGCTTCTTTTTCTTTGTGGCATAATTAAGAGAGAATCTAAAAATATGTTTTTTTGAAAAATGAGAAAAGAATCCGAACTTGACCTTGTTTATTAGAGTTTCTGTTTTTGTGTTTGTTTGTTTTGGTGGGGCTTTAAATGGGATATCCCTCTTTTGTCGGTTAAAAAATAGAAAAGACTGTCAAAGAATTAGCAGCTTTTTCTGACAGTTTTTTAAACTTTATATTTTTGAAGTCATCAACACCATCGTATATATTTTTTTATGGAGAAAAATGGGTACTCTTATTTATAAATATATTTAAATTAGTCATTGAAGCTGAAATTGAGATGCCTTCCTTTTAAGAATCATCAAAAATCCATAGAGACATAAAAAAACCGGGAATTGATGGTTGTCATCGCCGATTAAGCTTTCTTTATATTTTTCTTTTTTGCCGTTGCTTGACACTATTTTTTTTTGTGTGGCGGTAGTGGTGGTGCAAATTCCCAAAAACAAAATCGCTTCAAGCAAAAAAGAATGAAACAATAGAAGAAGAAGGAAAAACCCCCCCAACAACAACAACAATAAACCATCGCTTTTTTTCTTCGTGTTTTTGTTTCTTTTCCAGAAGACAAAAAAATTGTGCAGTTCACTTACTTTTTTTCTCCTTCTTAAAACTGACAGACTTTTTTCTTTTTCGTTCTTCAGAAGCAAAGACAGAAACGGAAATATAAAATGGAAACAAACGTTTTGCTATTCTTCTGAAAAAATATATATTCTAAAACAGCTATCAAAGTCATTTGGGGCCTATTATTTTTTTTCCTTGAAAATTGCCCGTGTGGGTCTTTTTCATTCTGTTTCTTGGAGATTTTTTTGGTTCTTAAGACAAAAAAAGGCTTAGCGATTCGCCAAAAAAATATTATGGCGTTTTCACGAGAAAAAGCAAAAACTCGTTGAAAAAAAAGTAGTAAAAAGATTTTTTTCCCTTTTTCCAAAAAAAAACGATTGCCTAAGAATGGACACTACGTTTTCTTTCCTTTTTTTATTATTTGATGATGGCAATAATAATAATAATAATAGCAGCACCCAGCAACATCGGTCCTTTTTTTTTTCCGTTCTTTTCACTTTCTTTCTGCCCAAAAAAAAGAAAGCATTGTTTTTTGCGCACTTGTCTTTTTTTGGATCTATGTTGATTTTCATTTATATTTCTTTCTCGTGCATGTATTTTTTTTGGTTCTCTTTTGAAAGGTATTAATTTTTTTCGTCTTTTTAATGCACGATTGTCCTTGCCATTGATGTTCTATAAAAAAAGAAGAGAGAGAAAGAACTTGCGCAACCCCTTCCATTTTTTTAAAACCCAAACTAATACTTACAAATTATGGGGGGTTTTTTTCATGGTTCAAGTTTTTGCTGTTTTTTATATAAAAAAATATACTTGACCTGCAAGTTTTTGGCAATCAAAAAAAAACAAAAGCATTTTTCAAAGTATACTGTAACAGCGTTACTTCTTTTTGGAAGTTAATTAACCTCAAAAGTAGTAATAAAACAACTCATTTTGAATCAAAGATTTTTTTGAAAAAAAAGTTTCATTTATAAAAAAGAAATGAAATCAAGTTAATCGAACATTTGGCAATGGCCTCGCGCATATACGAAAAAAAAGAGAGGGCATTAATGACTGCCATCACTCACCATCATATATATTGTCCCCCCTTTTTTTGGATTCTTCGATAATCGCTTTTCTTTCTTTTTTCAAAAAAAGTCGTTTAAATTCGAATCGAAGCAATTTAACAACGATTGAAAAAAAAAGATGGAAGAAGAGAAGAAGAAAAATTTGGCCCTTATTTTTATTCCAATATAATTTTTTTTACGGTAATGACCCATTACGACTTTTTATTTCAAGGGGGGGGGGGGTAACTCATAAGGAGGGGATATTTTTATTCTCTTTAATTATCCCCAATTTAAAGGAAATCATTTTTATTTTTAAAAACATATTTGAAATTGAGCGCCTGCTTATTTCCAGATGAAAAAAAATTGAACCACCTGCAAAAATTAAAGCACTAAAAAAATGATGCTTACAAATTTAAAAGTTTTGAAGAAGGTATACTTTTTGTTTTTATCATTTTTCTAAAATCATCTTTCATGGATCTATCATTTTTCTTGTATCTTTGATAAACTCCGCCCCTCGAAAACTTCTTTTGATAGCACCGCCTACATTTTTCTTTCATTTGTTCGTTCTTTTTTTTTTTGAAGGCGGTCCGGGCTCTTTTTAAAAGTCAGCTATGGGACTCTTGAAAAAAAACCCAAAAGAAATGCAACAAAAAAAACGGACGCGCGCAAAAAAATGAAAGAAGAAAAAAGCGGCGCACCGGTGCTCCATCTAAAAAAAACATGGGTACCGCAACATTAAAAAAAAGTTAAGAAAAAAAGGGAACACGATCGTATCCACTGAGGAGGGGAGGTTTGGCGGTCGTGGTTTTTTTCTTTTTCCTGTTGTTTTTTGTTGAGCCGAAGAAGGGAAAAGAAAAAAAGGCGCGCAAGTGAAAAAAAAAGCCAAAAATACATACATATCTGATGCTCACAGTTGTGCCGACATTGCTGCTGCCGCCATCAGTCGCGTCCCTTTCTTTTTTTTTCTTGTCCCAATCGGTTGTATGTTGCTGCAATTATTTGAGAGTCGTATGTTACGTTCTTGGTCGGCCTCTTTTTTTCTACTCTTCAATCCTTTAGGTTGATCTTTAAATAGTTGTTATTATGGGTGATGGTGATATATACTATGTTGCGTTTATAACATATTATTTTGTCTTTCTTGGATCACTTTCTTTTCCTTACTCTCTTTTTTCTTCCAATGTTTTGTCTTTGATTAAATACAACCATTTTTTTTCAATCAGGTACATTTTTTTCTTCTTTTTTGGTGCAAGAAATTGATTCATTTATCACTTTTTTTTGACACTTTTGGTGTTCACTTTTTTCTCCCCTCCAAATGTTCTTCCAACTTCATCACTCTCCCTTTTAAAAACTTGTCAAAAAAAGAACTTTTGGAAGTGCTATTTTTCGCGCCTTTCTTTTTTAACCTCTAAAAAAATTATATTTTCATCTATTTTAGTTGTTAACAATTCAATTCTTTTTTCTCTCTTAATATGTTCCATTTTTTGTGTCCTTTTTCACGCTCCTTTCATTAATCAATTTTTTGGCTCTGACAACGACACCCTCGGCGTTCCTTCCTTCCCTACGTTATTTTCCATCAGTTCTTTTTGGAAGTGTGTTATCAGACTTTTTTTTCATCGTTTTTCATTCTTCTCCACCATTTTTTTTGATAGTGCCCTTTCATTTTCCGAAAAAAATATTTGGAAAGAAGTTTTTTGCTTGCTTTTTTGCGCATTTTTTTCATCCATAATTTTTTTACGTTTTTTTACAGTTTTGTTTTTTGTGTTTAAAATTGAATCAAAACAAAAGCGAAAATAATTCAGATTAAATTCCAAAAAGAGTTTTAAAGCTTTTGTAGGGCCTTTTTTCCTTTTTGAAAGTTTTTTTTTTTGACATTTTTTGGTTATTGCATTTTAAAAGCGTATGCGCGCGTGTTTTTTTGTTTTGTTTTCAGTCAACGACGAACGAAATATTGTTTGAAGCAATTACACCGCTTCCATATTTTTTTCCGTGTTTTTGATTGTATTCTTTTTTTGCCACAATTCAAAAAACTTTTCCCTCATTCATTATTGTTTTTTAGGCTGCATTTGTTTTTTCTTTGATTGTAAAAAAACATACCTTAAAAAATCCTTGCCAAATTACATACAACTTTTTGTATTTTTAATATTTTTCTTCCAAACTCTTTATTATTTATGGTTGATGCTGATGTTGAAAAGGATATAATTTAATTTAAATATTTTGATATAATAACAAACATCAGTATTCATCACTCAACACACCAATCAATCATGAGTGATTCAGCTGATGATGGAGCAGATGAAGTAAAAGTATTTCGAAAGAATGATACTGAAGATCTTGGAACAGATTCTTTACAATCTTCAGTGCAATTACATGAAGATAAACAGGATGTTGCATTTGAAGCTGAAATGGAAACTCAGCCGCCAATTAATGGTTAGCAATAATAGCTAAAAATTTCTTTGAATTACTGTAATAATCATTCGTTATAGGACAAAAACCAAATTTACCATTTTCATTTCCTGGTATGCCACCAATTTCACCAGTTGTTTCATGGATGGTAAGTTTGTTTCACCATTTGCCCTTTGTATTTAATCTCTTATCACACACCCATTTTTCTTCTCCACCTCTCTATTATTATAGTATCTATAACTTGTTTTTCCCTCTATTTTAGTCACCATATGCATCACCAGCATATTTTGCTGCAGCAGTTATGTCCCCACAATATCATATGTATAATGCGCTAATGCAAATGAGAAATCTTGCATCATTTAATCAAAATCAAAACAATAACAATGGACAAATGCCTACATTTGATATAAAGCCAACAACCTCTTCAGCATCACATGGCAATGCCGCCCATGGTGCAGGTGGTCCAATTTCAACACCAAAACGAAAAAAGATTAGCCATAAAAAAGAAGAATCACATATAAAAAAGCCATTAAATGCATTTATGTGGTTTATGAAAGAGAATCGGCAAAAAGTTTTAAATGTTGATGGAAATGCTTCAAAGCAATCTGCAGAATTGAATACAATATTAGGCAAAATGTGGCATGATCTACCAAAAGATGAACAACAAAAATATTATGAAAAAGCTAAAGAAGAACGAGAAAATCATCAAAAATTATATCCAAATTGGTCTGCAAGAGAAAATTATGCTGTACATAAAAAGAAGAGAAAGAAGAGAGAAAGATCTGTTGGTATGTCTCTTTTTTTTTTGGGGGTACTGTAACTGATAAAAATGAGGGTGATAGATTAAAATGCATAATTAAGACAGCAAAAAAATTGCTTTTTGGACATTAAACATTGCAAAAAAAATGCAGTTAGTGCCATTTCATAATAAATTATTGTATGTGTAATTATTGCATCATTGTCATTGTTTATGTTTCTCTTAACACGAAAACAGCGTTCTACCGTAATCTTTCTTTTTCTAAAAAAATGATAATTTCTTAAGCACAAAGAAAAAACTGCAAAAAATTAGAAAATTTTTCCAAGTATTGTGCCACTTTACTTCGTTAAGTTTGTTGCTGTTGTTGTTGTTATGCCTCGTTAAAGCTGCTTTCTTTCTTCTTTTATTCATTACCGAATGTTAATTTCATTTATTACACTTTTAGCTTTTACTTACTTACTTACTTCAACGCCTTCAATTTAAAAAAGAGTATATTCTCTCGTTTTTTTTTGACGTCTTTGTTAAGAGATAGTAGTAATTTTAGTTTTAGTTGTTAAAGGCTTAAAGGAAAAAAGTGTTGTTGTTGAAGCTTCAAAAAAATATAGGGCCCCCCTACTAATTAGACTGTCACCATATAGCATCTTTCAAATACAACAAAACAAAAAAAAATGTGTCAAATTGCTTTGTGTTTTTTCTTTGCCTTCAAAAAGAAAAGAAGAAAGAAGATGTTTTCTAAAAAGCGCGAGAAAACATGAAAATTTATTCTTTTTTTGCTGCTTTCAAAAAAGTTAAAAAATTAGTTGTTTGTAGAAAAAGAAATTAACGACAGCAATGGGTTAAGAATAAAGGGGGGAAGAGTTCTTTTTTTAAAGCGAGATGAGAAGCAAAAAGGGATGATATGCTTCAAGTGGCGCCCAAACATACTTGAAAAAAAGAATCTTCTCTTTTTCTAACAAAAATCAAATCTTTCCAAAATGAAAGAGAGAGAAATTGGTTTTTTGCGCGCGCAACAAAAAATTGAAGGGGAAAGATATATCAATGACGAGATTCAACCAGTAGCAACAGCAGCAGCAACTAATTTTCAAGTATCAAAACCGACCCTCAATCTTCTTTTTTTTCCATCGCAAATGCTTTTGATAAAATGTGCTTTAACATAAATACAAAAGATCCGAAAGAAAAATCACATGTAAACAATGACAAATTAAAAGACAATGAATGACACACCACAGTAACAAAAAAAGGGGTCGAAGAACGAGATTTTTGCCTTTGATTGCTTCGTTTTTATTGAATTTTTTGAAGTGGAAAAGCAGCTTTACACTCATACAAAAAAAAGTTGCTAAACTTTTTTTTTGCAAATTAGCCGACATGGATCATAATCTCTCTTTACCCCCACTTGAAAAGGGCACTTGGAACTTTTATTTTTTGCTAAAAGCTCATTAGAAACTAACTATCTTTTTTTTTGCAAAAAACAAAAATGAACTCTTAAAAACTGACGGGGAAAAATGCAATTAATCTCTTCCAAAAATATTAAAATTCTTACAATTTTCAGAAAATTTAGAATCCAAAAAATGCCGAGCTCGTTTTGGTGTAAATAATCAAGAACAATGGTGTAAACATTGTAAAAGAAAGAAGAGATGTTTACTTGTTCGAGATTCTGAATCTCCACATAATGGTGGTGGATCATCTTCAACTCAAACAAATCCAACAACCCCACATATGCTTGGTTCACCATCTTCAGCATTTGGATCAATAAGTCGTCCATCCTCTACCATGTCCACTGATGAAGAAGATGTTAAAGATATTAAAGATGTAAAACTAATAAAACCAATTCCATCACAATTATCAGAAGGAATTGGAATGCCACAAATTCCAAATATTATGAATTTTGCTGCAATGTCTCCATCATTTCCAATGTTCAATTTTCATTCATTTCCAACTGGAGCATTTCCATCAATGATGCAACATCAACCTCCACCTCCTTCATCAACCCATCATCATTCATCTGCTTCAGCTTTTACAAATTCAATTTCATCCACAAATTCTCCCCAACAACAAAAATTTACACCAACTTTACAATCATTAAATTAAAAAGCATCTTTTGTTTGAAAAATGTTTTTTCCCTCATTTTTAAAAAACCAAAACCAAATACGGTTATTTGCATTTATTTTTTCATATTTTCAGTTTTAATTTTTTATCGTTAGATTTTTAGGTTTCTCTCTCTCTTTTTTTTACACAAAGTCGCTTCATTTTTCGTGTACGTTTTTTTTTCTATTGTTTTTATCAGTCAAATATCTTTTAAAAGGTTGATACAGTAGATTGAACAGATTTAAAAATTTTTCAAAATTTATCGTACCTTTCTTTAAAAACTGATTTGTTTAATATTTTTTTCATTTCATCATTCAGGGTTTTTCTCTTTTTTCTTTGTTTTTTTTTAATATTATTAAATAATATTACTGTCACCTTTTTACTGTATACCAAAAAAACTAACTTACATTTTTTTATTTTTAAAAAAACCTTTCACAAATCACTTTTCAATTTTTTTATTAAAATAGAAATTTTGATTGTTTGTTTATAATTGTTGTATTTAAAAAAAAGTTTTTAACCGTGCTTTTTATTTTTTTTTTCAAAATAAGATTATTTTAGTTTTAATATTTTTTTGCGCACGAGTAAAAACTATGACTTTTATCTCTCTCTCTATTTTTTTTGAACTACTTTAATATCGTTTTATTTTTATAATTTTTTATGGTTTTTTTTAAAAAAAGATTTCTGTTTTGACTTTTTTCTAATAAAATTATTTTTTTGAAACTAAATTTGGAGGTTAATAAGGGTTACAGCATTTTAATTTTTTAAACCAAAAAAACTAAACTTCGAATGAAAAAAAAATAACAGCTGCAAAAAGTTAAAATTCCCGATGGAATAAAAAAAGCAAAGAAAATCTTGTTAATCAATTTTTGTTAAAAATTTAAAAAAAAAGCAATTTAAAAAACACCTTTTAAATTTATCAAATATTTTATTTATTACAAAAAATGCTAAACAAAAAACTAAACGATAAAGAAAAAAAACGGATTTTTTGTGTTATTAAATTACATGAAAAAAGAAAATAATACTTTTTTAAATTCCGAAACGTACACCAGTACAAAAAAAATTAGGGGATTTCACGGGTCGGATATGGAACGTTTAAAATATAGCGATATATATATAATTTTTTTTGTATCTAACACACATAAAAAAGAAAAATAAATTAAATAAAAAATCTTTGATAACTTTTTTTTGTTTGAAGATTTAAAAGCGATAAAGAAAAAGATAGAACCGGAAGAAAAAAATTAGTATAAAAAAAAGAAACATTTACATCTCAAAAAAGTGAGAGATTTTTAATTTAAAAAAAATCTTTGGGTTTTTGTTATTTAAAAATTAAAGAAATAAGTTTTTTACGAGTTTAAAATACTAAAAAATAATTTTGGCAAGTATGTAACGTTCATAAATGTCTTAAAACGAAAACAAAAAATTAATTAAAGCGAAAATTTACATATTTTTCTTAGCCCTGAAAAAACATTTTCGTGGCAAGAGAGAGAAAGAAAGGAAAAAAAGTAGAAGCAAAAAACTTTTTTTAAAAGGAAACTGTAAAAAAAGCTGGAATGTACAGTGCAGGGGTGTGTGTGTGTGTGACTAATCCAATGGAATCATCACAGAAGTGTATATAATATTATTGTTGTTAGTTGTTAGCTTTTGAATGATAATAAACGATGGCGCCAAAAAGAAAAAGTAAAATACCGATAAAAAAAGTGAATGGAAAAAAAGACAGGAGCGCCATTTCCGGAAAAAATAATATTATTTTTTAAACAAAAAAGTAAAAGTTTTTGCACAAAAAAATGGGGGATATAAAAAATAAAACCTCGTAATTTAAAAAAAGTTTAAGAAGAAAAAAATTGAAAATACAAGTGATAGAAAATTAAAAAGTAGAAAAAAGACCAGCCCGAAAAAATTTAAAAAAAATTGGCACCCATGTTTTTTTGATTTTTTTGAAGGATATTATTTAAACAAAAAAGTGTTTGATAGGTTTTGGTTAGAGCATTAAAAAAGAAACTAAACGGATCTGATAGAATTTTGATAAATATAAATAAATAAAGAAAAATTTGAATACAAAGATTTGACTAGTAAATTTTAATATTGAAAGGTTTTTGGATAAGGGCCAATGAAGCAAAGCGTTTGTTTAAAGCCATTTTGAACAAAAATGTTGATTGATCACGTTGCATCAGCTTTACTTAAAAAAAGTTCATTTTTACTTAATTTTTTTGAAATTAAACAAACCTCGATTGTTTTGATTCTTGTCTTTTCAGCGTTTGTGCATAACTCTTTTTTACATCATTCTTTTTTCCTGCCACGACCGCACTAAATTTTGCTTTCTCTTTTTCCTTTTCTTTAACTTTTTGCTTTTCAACAAGTGACGGAAAATCTCCATCAACAAAATTATATTCAGATGATTCTGAATTATCTTTTTTTCTTGTTGATGATGAAATCGTTGATGCGGCATCAGAATGCACAATTGTTGTTGTTGTTGTTGTTGGTGTAGAAGAAGTTGAAGGGGGTGGTATAATTACAACTGGAACAATTTTTTGTGGCTGATTTGTTGTTGCTGGTGGTGGCACTGTAGAAGATGATGATGGAGTTATTGGGGGAGTTTTCGTCGTTGATGTTGTAGCTATTAACTTTGGTGGTGGTTCTGGATATGACATAGTTCTTACTTTTGATTCAGAAGTTGTTACAGTTGTAGCAGCTGTGATTGAAGGTGTTGAAGGATAGCTTGTTGTTTGGATAGATGGATAATTTTGTTGTTGTTGTTGCTGATAATTCCTTGATGCGGCTGGTTTTCGATCTGATTGATATCGTGGTTTTTCATATCTTTGTTGCTGATTACTATAATTTGATGTCGAAGATCGATCATAATAGTAATTATTTGATGCTGTTGAAGTTGTATTACTATTATAATTATTTCTTTCACCACGACTTTTATAATAGCTTTCATTTTTATTGGTATAATTATCATTCTTATTGTTGTAACCTTCGGTTTTATTGTAGCTTTCATTTTTGTGGTAATTTTCATTCTTGTTACTGTAATCCGATTTATTACTGTAGCTATCAGATTTACCACTTCGATCACTTCTTGAATCATAACTTCGTCCACCACGATATGGTTGATTTGAACGTCGATCACTTTTATCATAATTTGATCGTTCACCACTCGAATAACCATTATAATCTTTACTTCGATCAGAATAATTTCGATTTGAATTATTTTGTCGATATCCTCCTCCATCATTATTATTATAATGTTGGTGTTGCTGTTGAGGATGATGGGATTGTTGTGGTTGTTGGTAATGAGGGTGTTGATGTTGTGGTTGAGAATATGTTTGATGATGTTGCTGTACATGAACTTGTTGAATTTGTGGTCGTTGTTGTTGTTGTTGTTGTTGTTGTTGAACTTGTTGCTGTTGTTGTATTTTTTGTTGTTGTTGCTGTTGCTGAGCCTGCTGTTGAGCTTTTGCTTTTGCTTCTGTTTCTTGCTTCTTTTTTGCAGCTCTTTGAATATCTAATGCCACTTCAATATCTGCTGATTCTTGACTAATAAATCGACTTAAAATTGGTGGAGGCTTTTTTATGAATGGCAACGAATCTGTTATCCGCTGTCCACCCATTATTGAGGGCATTGGTGCCAAATTATCCATAATTTGTTGCCATTGTTGCTTTTGTACTTCTCGTTCTCTCTTCTTTGTTTCATTTGCTTCAGCTGCAGCAGAAAGCATTGAACCAACAATTTCTGTTGAAGGCGGACCTAAGATATTACAAGTTTTAAGCGTTCCAGTTGGACTTTCTCTTTTTGCTTTCTTTTCATCTGGAGGCAGCAGCAACGGCACATTTTCAGAAGGTTGTTCATTCTTCGGTGGCTCAGATTCTTTGGGTTGAAAGATTGCTCGAATTGTGTAACCAAAAGTTCCCATTAACTGATCAAGATTTAATTCCGTTTCTGTTGTCAATCGTGTTGTACAATTTGGATTTATTGTAAACGTTGAAGCAGCTGGAAAACCCGTAATATAACCTTTTGAAGTTGCAATTGTTGAAATTCCATTTCCAATTCCAACAAAAATATCAGATTTTGCAGGAGAATTTCTTCCATTTGTTGCCGATGGATCGGGTAAAGGTGCTGTACCAGTTTTTATTCGAACACAGATTTGTTTTCCATTAAAAGATTTTCTCAAATTTTGTAAATGTAAAAATGCCAGCTGTGTTGCTTCTTCCGTTTCAAAGGTGACATACCATGAATTATTTAAGCCATATTTTAGACTTGTATATGGTGGGCATCCAATAAACATTGCTTTTACTTCTCTATCATCAGTAAATTCTGGAATTTCACGAAGTAGCAACGTGCACCGGCGATGGGCAGCACGAACTTTTGTATTACTTTCATCAACTTGAACATTGATAGATTCTGTAAAAATAAAATTTTAAATATGATATGGATGGATTACTGTAGCTACCTTTTAAAACAGAAATTATCAAATCTTGATCAGAAGTTAAATGACTAATTTTTGGAAAGCTTGCAACTATTGAAATTGGAACATATTGATCATTATCCATCTGGGAACGAAGATATCGATCTTGATTTAAATTTTCCCTATAATATTTAAATATTGATTTTTTTACAATAATCAATCGATAATTACCTGCTAAAATAATATTCCAATTGCAATTTTAATCGATGCCTTAGTTGTTCTTCTGTTAATTCTGCAATTGTTGAATCTGGAGTTGCAGAATCGGGTTTAATGGAGGATGGAATTTTTCCATCTTCACCAATTGAAAGAAGTTGCTGCTCACATTCTGGAGTAAACCACCATGGAGTTGGAATTATTCCAGTATCAAGTCGTTGACTTGGATTTTTCGTGAAATTTCTTGCTGTTGGTCCAATATCCCCCGAACCAACCTAAAATAAAAATTATACTGCAATTAATTATTTGCGTAATTTTTTCTTTAAATTTGAATTTTTTGTGTACTTTCAAATTTCTATTTTTAAACAAAAAGTCGTAAAACTTTAACCCATATTATTGCCTTTACGTACTACAAAAAAATTAATATTGCCATGGATGCGCATTTTTTCTTTCAAGCAGAAAAAAAAAGAAATTATTTTTTATGTTTAAAAAAATTTGATGGATAATTATTGCCAGAGGCATTAATCGCAAAAGCATCTATACATATTTATAACTGATAGAGATATTCTTATTGCTTAAGCTTCAATGGACCCTTCTTTTTTTTGCTATTATTTAAAAATTCTGAAATGTCACTTATTTATTTTTTTTTGCCAAAAAACATCACCATTATAAAAAGGGTTAAAAAGGGAGAAATATTGAAAAAAAGGGGGAGAAAATGCAATTAGGGGATAAAACGCAGTATACATCACCAAAAATATAAAATATGGGAGAAAATTCAGACACTATAGTTTTATTTTTCCAAAGCCGATTAGTAGTTTTTTTTGTATAAACAAAAAAAAATTTTGTCCAATTAAAGCCCCTTCGACTACCGAAAAAAATTATTATATTTGAAAATTCAGTTTTTGCAAAAATGTATAAATTCCTTTTTTTTATAGTTTTTAAGTAAAAATCAGCTTTTATAATTTAAGGAACGAATAAAAACATACCAATCTCAAAACCCAATTCCGTTCACCAATTTCACTGCAATGAAAAAATGTTCCTTGATTATTTTTAAATCCACGCATAATTTTTTTTTCGTGTTTTGAATAAAATAATATTAATAATAAAAAAATAAATAAACAGAAGATAATTAATTAAATAAAAATTTGAACGCCACCGCCACGATGTTTTTTAATTACTGCTGCTGATACTTCTCTCCGGGATCGGCAGCGCTCGTAAGGGCAAAAACCTGACGAGCGCAAAAAGCCGCTGGGCTCTTTTTTTGGAGAGGGGGAGATTGCGGCGAGCCGTTATTATCGTTGCTGAAAAAAAATTAAATTCATTATTAAAAAAGTTGGCCACAAAAATGAAATAGTAATTAAAAAGTTTAAAAAATATGGGGGGAGGGATATCAAGAAAAAATCACACGAATCAAAAACGAAAGATACAAAGAAAAGAAAAGTGAAACATTACAAAAAAGTTAAAAAAAGAAGAGAAACTTAAAATAAGAAAATTCAAACAAAATGCGGGTCTTTTTATTTTCGGTAAAATCAATTTTTTTTATCCGACAAAACTATCCATAAAAGAATCACGTGCTGCAGTTTTTACAAAATATGCGCAATATAACCATCTGCTGCCCTGCCCTTTATTATTATTATTCTAAATTTATAAACGTTGGCGAAGAAGAAGAAAGAGAATTCCTTTTATTTTTGCGCAATAACAAAAGAAAAAAGTTTTTCTCCGAGAAAGAGAGATTGATTTACAAAATCGAAAAAAGAAAAAAAAAAGTGTTGCAACCATTTATGGAAGTTCCATAATGGAACAAAAGTAACAAAAAAAACGTGGATCATTATCCATCACCATCACTATCAACATCAATAGAATTGTCTCTGATGGTGTTGATGTTGATGGGGAAATACATATATTAAAAGAGAAAAGACAAAAAAAATAACATCTGATGCCCCTCCATAAAAGAGAAGAGATGAAAGAAGAATGGGGCTGCTTTCAACTCTCTCATTCAAAAAAGCAAGCTCAACGAAAAAAAATGCGCGCTCGCGGTCGTTCTTGCTCGATTCCACGTTGAAAAAAGGAAAAAACGCGCACGACGAGCTTTTTTACGCTTTTTTGCATTCTATTTTCTTTTTTTTCGCGCGTGTTACATGCTTTCTTCTTCTCCATTCTTCTTTCCTTTCTGGGGCTACAACTCTCTCTCCGTCATTCTCATATATATATATTTTTGACGGGCCTTTTTTTAATGTGTATTTACACGGACTCACGCAAAAAAAATGAAGGAAAGAAATATCACTCGAATTTTTGACTGACTGACTGACTAGCCAGAGGCAAAAGAAGCAGCAGAAGGCCGGTTGCCGCCGATGATGTCCTTCTTCACCACCAACATCAACAACGACGACGTCAACAAAAAAAGCATGCAAGCTGCTTTTTTGGGTTCGAGTTCCTTCCTTCTTCTTCTGTGTTTTTTTATGCCAATGTTTAAAAAAAGAAGGCAAAAACAATGACGGCATTGATAAAAAATTTTTTTCGCTAACAGAATAAAATAAAAAAAAGTAGAAAATTTAAACCGGAAACGCCTTCCATCTTTTTTCTCTTTTTGCAAAGTTGCATGTTTTTGTTGGATCTTTTCTCAACGAAAAAAGAAAAGGACATCATTTTCTTTTTTTTTTCTTCGGAAAAAAGATAACAAAACAAAAAAACCAATAGAAAAAAGATAAGCTTAAAGGGTCAGGTTTTGACTTGATGACAACTAAAATATAGGCAAAAGACAGTGTTGCAAAAAAAGGTATGTACTTTGAAGAAAAAATGTTTCTTCTCTCATTTTTTTTCCTTTCTTGTATTTTGTTTATTTCCGTTTGTTCCTGCTTTAAAAAACATGCACGCAAAAAGTTCAAACAAACAAAATTTGAAAGATGCCTTTAAGGCATTTATTATTACAAACTCCATGTAATAAATTTTTAAAAAAAGGCTATAATTTTTATAAATGGAAACAAAAAATTTATTTAATTGCAAAAAATGGAGGGATTTACAAATTCAAAGCAGTCATCTCACATGGTTTCCGGAATATTAAAAAAAAACGAAATTTTAGACGACAGAAGAGTTAAGACCCTAAGGGAGAAGGGGGGAAAGGCAAAGGAGAAAGTTGCAGAAAAAAAAGCAATGCAAAAAATAAAAAAAGTGAAAAGCACAGTTCAGCTTCCAACGACCGCTGCTGCAATGGTTCTTTCTTTTTTTCTTGGAACCAAAATAAACAAGAAACAAAAAAGTTTGTTTGCATTTTGATTTTTTTCCATTTCTTTCACAGAAGCCATTTTAGCATCTGTGGAAGAAGAGGAGAGAGGGACATCAGTGACATCAATGACGGAAGGCGTCAAAATGAACAGTTTTTTTCAGCTGCGATGAAAAGGTCCCATTTTTAAAATTAATTTTTTTCTTCTATTTATTTATAAGCAAAAAAAATAATAGCTTGAAATTGGTGTATTTTTTAAAGGGGGCTGGGCTAACATTAAAAAACGTTAAATAAATGAAAAGTGATCTTCTTTTAAGGAAGGCCAGACGGAGTTAAAAGCTTTTTTTACAAAAAACAGTTTTTTAAAGCTTTTTTCTAAAAACTGAATAAATGTTAAAAAATTAAAAAGTTTTTGAAAAATGAGTTGTTTTGGTAGAAAAAAAATGTAGAAAAGTAATTTTTTCAATGGCACGCAAGAAACAAAAAAGAGAAATATATTGCATATCTTCTAAATATATTTATTTATAACGCATCTTCTTTTTTTCTTCTGCAACAGCAAACAACGGCAAAAACAGTGATGACAACAAAATAGAAAAAGGAGAGCTATATTTCCCTTCCCCCCCCCCCTTCCATGGGCCACGTTTGGCGTCATCTCTTCTTCTTTTTTTACTTGGACCGCCTACTCAGTTTTTTAGCCCTCGTAGAAAATGCCCCGTAAAAAAATAAATATACATATATAGACTTTTAGTAGTAAAAAGAAGGCAATGGCATCAGCAACAAACAAAAAAAAAAGAAAGAAAGAAAAGAAAAAGTCAAAACCATTTTTTTCTATTGCGCGCCAGAGCTTTTAAAAAATGGCAAAAATAAAAGAAGATATAAGCAGTCTTTTTTTTCTTTCTTCGAAGAAATTGACGCCCTTTTTTATGTTAAAAAAGCAGCGGGCACCACTCCTTTTTTTTTATGCCACCTTCAAAAATAAAAAGCTACGCATTTTTGAATATTAGTTTAATCAACGAAAAGAAAATGTCAACTTTTACTTACTTCTTTTTTAAAAAATAACTAATTTATTATTTATAAACATTTTTTTCTTTTTTTTGAAGAAGCAAAAAAAACTTTTGTTCATCAAAAAATTATTTAAAACAGAGATAACCCGCAATTTTGGCATCATGTGACTGAATGAAAATGGGCGCTGCAGCAAATATTTAAATGAACAAAAAAATGCGTGACTCTCAAAAAAAGTTGTTTCAAATTACTATTATTTATTTTTTGTCTGAAACATTATTATTTATTTAAATTTATGTCATTATGGAAGATTGGAAAAAAGCATATAAAGAAATTCATGGCCGAACTCCAACAAAGAAGGATGTAACATTTGCACCAAAAGCATTGCGAGGTATGTTACATTTTTTTTAATGAATAAATATTTAAAATTCTTTATAAAGCAAAAAAAAATTGTTGCAAAACAATAACAATAGAAGGAAAGACATTTTTTAGATGGTTTTAACTTTAAAATCAAAGAACGTAAAAGAAAATGCAACAGACTTTTTTTTATTATCCAACAAAAAACATATCTTTCGGAAAAAACGGAAGGAAGCTATTCGCGTTTGATTGTTTAAAAAACCCATAAAAAAGCGTTTTAAACTAAACTTTTTTTAAGCAAAAGCGACAGAAGTTTTTTCTGTTTTTTTCAGACATTTTTTTTCGGGTCAAAAATTAAAAAACTTTTTTTCAAATTGAATTGAATCAAAGGAAAAGTGGCAGAATTGTTTTATTTTTATGTTTCGTTTTTTTTATTTCATTTCCCTGGGAAACGAAAAGTCAAAAAAGAGGAGAGGAAAAACTTTTTCTTGCTTTAGTGTTCAATCTTTGGTCGAATTGACGAAGAGCGTGAATCATCAAATGATCAGCTGCTTGCTTTTTTTTCTCCTTCCTTGAAACTTTAGAATATGAATGAGAATAAAAAAGCTTTTTATCATTAAAAAAACTCATTTGAGTAATCTTATTTTGAACTTTAAAAAATTAACTCATAAAACATTTTGATAAAAAATTTGTTTTTTCAGGTGATTCACCAACAAAATTTATTCGACGTTCACCAAGAAAATCTTCAACCCTTAAACGACCTGCTGATTCTTCATTTATTTCACCAATTAAAAAGCGACGAATTCTTGATTCTACAACAAATTTTTCAACAACAAAATTATCTGTTTCTGATAAAATTGGAAATAATGATACTACACTTTTGAGTGAAGAAGAAAAAACTAAATGTGTAAGTTTTTCTTTTGTTAAATTTATGATTCATAATTCGCTCTATATTGTTTTATTAATTGTTATTTTACAGGCTGAAACAACATCAGAAAAACCATCAACATCATCTCTTTCAATAAATGATTCAATAAATTTGTTATCACCATGTAAAAATTGGGCTCCATTAATTGGAAGAAATGCATCACCAAAAAAGACGCCACAAAAAAAACAATTTATTTTTGATTCAAAATCTCCATCACCGATGAAACCACTTGGACGAAGTATTACATGTCGAAATATTAAACATTTAATGGATGTTCGAACTCCTGAAAAGTGTATCAAAGATGAAAATGAAGAAGATGGAGCATTTGAAGAATTTGCAGATGAAAAACCTGAAAATGCAAAACCATATAAACCTCCAACAGAAAGAAAGAAAAAAGTTAGCGATAGTAACTTCGTTAAAATTAATCTTCGAAAACGCAATTATGTCAAAGGTAAATCTTCAAAGTTTAACAAAAAGAAATGGTTAAAATATAAGAAGAAATAATAGTAAGTTTATCTTTTCTTTTGGGATTGAATTTTTAAAAGTCTTTTTCTTTGTATATTGCAATGTTAGTCTTTAATCACCCATTTTTTATGAACTTTGTTCTTTTTTTTGCAAAAGTTACAGTATGCATTTTTGTTGATTTTGTTTTACTTTGTTAAAATTTTCAATGTTTTTTATTAAAATAAAATTGCAAAAAAAAAGTTTTTTAATTAATTTTTATAAAAGAAGAAATAATAGTTTAACAAATAATATATATCAAAAAAGAAAATGAAATAACACACAACCTCGTTCCAACCACCTGGTAAAAAATTAATTTTTTAAAAAAAGATATGAGAGCACCAAAATTTTAATAATAACATTGTTCTAAAAAAAGGATAGAGAGAGCAAATGTTCAAGAATATAATAATAAGCAAAAAAAATTAAATATAATGAGCAAATCTTAAATACATTGTGTGATAAATATATATGTAATAAAAAAAATATCTGTTTTTAATATGGATGTGGAGATGTTCGAGATGATGATGAAGTTCCAGCTCCACTGCCACTGGTTGTAAATCTTGGTGTACCTTTTGGGGCACGAATTGATGGAATTCGTGATGGTGGACGTTCTTCTGATTCATCGGACATTCGACTTGGAGGTCGAGAATTATTTGATAAATTTTGTCTTGAACCTGATCGACTAATTGATGGAGATGGACGTGGAATTTTTGAATCTATAATTAAAAATTTATTTTCTAATGTAAAAAAAATTTTTTTTACAAACCTCCAAAATTAACATCTGATGTTCGCCTTGAGGAATAACTGATTAATGGACTATCCCGGGATGATGTAGATGTTTTTGGATAAGGCTTTTTAAACATTGGAATTGAACGTTCAGTTTTTTCTCGAACTTTTGAAATTGGTCCTGGTGTTCCATCTGCATATGTTAAAACATCTCGAGTTAATTCAGATTTTCGAGGCTTTGGAGTAAATTCATGCATTTGATCTTGTGCATGTTCAGGGGTATTATGAATATGCAAATTTAAACGTCCCTAAAAAATGAGTTTTATTGCCTTATAATTTATAATTATTTAAGATAAGCTTACAGCTGCTCGACATGGATCATGTTTAACCAAAAATTCATCCAATTTTTCCCAGCCTCCACCAACTCGAACCATAACAGTACTTCTCAAAATTCGAACCATTCGTTTCATTGTTGATCCAAATCCAAAACCATATTGTACTTTATTGTCATTTGTTGAAATATGTGTAATTGGAAATCTTCGAGCACACGTGCATCGTTCCGTTTCTTTTCGAAGTTCTTCATGAATCATTTCAGATTCAGTTTTTGGTGGGGGACGTTTTTTGGGATCATATCGGAGTGCATTCATAAATTCTTTTGATGAAATTTTTCCATCACCTTTATCAAATTCATCTGCAACTCGAGCCATTTCAAGTGGGGTTGTTGGGAATTTTGTATTTAAAATTCCATTTATAAAATCTTGTCTTGGAACAATTCCAGTTCCGGTTGTATCAATACGACGGAAAAGATCAGAAATTCGTGCCTTTGCATGATCCGTAAATGCCAAATATCTTTCCCGCCATTCATTAAATGTAAAATTTTCAAGTCGCTTCATTTCTGCCAAATATTCTTTTCGTTGTTTTAATTTTGCATCATACGCTTGTGTGTGATCCCATAATTTTCGCCATTTTTCTGCAATTGCATCTGTCTTTTGTTGTCGTCGAGATTTTCGTTGCTTTTCAGGTTGTTGTAAAAGTTTAAGCTTTGTACTTCCACGTGTAAGGGGTGGCTTTTTATGTAAGGGACTTGTTGGAGAATCTGGTGATGATGAAATATCGATAGATGGCTCAGTTTTTGCTGCAACCTTCTTTGCAGCTTTCATAATTTCATCAACTTCTGCTTGCTTTTCATTTAAATCTGCTTTAAAGAGATCATTTGCAGCAAGCAAGGTTTCAACTTGTGGAATTGTTGAAGCATCTTTTTCATTATCTTTATATTCTAGCGTTGCTTCTTTGTCTTCAATAAATGATTTCAAATCAGATAACTTTTGATCATGTTCACGAAGTTCATCCAAATGTTTATTAACTTTATCAATTTTATCTTTTGTTGAACCTTCAATTTGATCCCATTTTCCACTGAGTTCTCGAAGTAACTTTTTTAATGATTCTTCTGCAGCAGGATGACATTTTTCAAGGAGATGCTTTCCAAGTTCTAAAGCTTTATCAACTTCTGGACGATCTTTTTCTTCGATTTCTGCAGCAAAATTTTTAAGTTTCTCAAGTAATTGCAGAGTTTCTTGTTCATCTTCTGGTAGCAAAGTTCCAAATCGATGAAGGCAGCCTTTTTTATGATTGGCAGAACTTTCAAGTTCATGGGTCATTTCATCAAGATCAACAGCATTTTTAAGGCCATCAGTAAGTTGGCCCTCTCGAATCTTTGATGCATCTTCAAGTCTTTGCCATTCATCATTGAGCTTATCTAAATCACTTCGAATATCATCTTTTTCTTTTTCAGAAGTTTCTGGAGATTCTAAAATTTTTTCTGCACGATTTTTTAAAGCTTCAACACCTTCTTTTCTTCGTTTAATTTCATCCATTAAATTTGCATGTTCTTCATAAATTTGTTTCAAGGTTTCTAAATCACCTTGTGATTTATCAGCTGTTACTTCATCTTCCAACTTTGGTAAAGTTTTATTTAACCATTTTGAAACTTCTGCAAATGCTTCATCAAATTTGCCACTTTGTACAAGGGCATCTTCAAGAGATCTTTGTCGATGAATAGCTTCTTGATTCATATTTTTCCATTTTCTTGTTAATTCTTCATTAGCTTCATGAACTTGTGACTTTTCACCAATTGGTGCATGATCTTCAAGTGTTCGGCCTCGTTTAATTGTTGTTTCATATTGTGGTTTTCGAGTATGTAATTCTTCTTGAATTTTTTTATGCTCTTCTAACGTTTCACGAATTCTTTCACCGGTTGCAGAATCAGATGGCATACCACCATATTTTTGTAGCTCTTTATCGGCTTCATCAAGAAAATTGACAAGTTCATTTCGAGCATTGAAATATGTTTCTGATTCACCCATTGCATTTTTATAACCTAAAAAAAGTTTTATAAAGTAATCTAAAAAAGTTTTTTCATTAAATATTACTATTAGTTCTATCAGTAGTTCGATTAACAATTTTATCAAATCTATGCTTCAATGAAATTAATCGATTTTTAATTGGAATTGCATCTTTCTTTTCACAAGTAAATTGAATCTTTGAGCCACGAGTATATAAATCTGACATAACTTCACGTTGTCCATTAACTTTATCCTAAAATTAATTTTTTGGGATTAGGATACACTCAGTGGTAAAACTTACAACAAAAGCTAAATGGCTATCCATTTGCTTTTTCAGAGCATCAGGTAATCGAGAAATTTGTGGTAAATTACTTAAATAATTTTCTGCATTATCCAACCAACGGGTCATTGATTGCATATCATTATTTAAATTTATTGCATCATCTAATGCAATTTCAAGTTTCTTTTGTCGATCAACAAGTTTTTCATTGACTCGAGTCCAATTCTTTTTCATTTCATTATATCTTTCTTGCATGGATTTGTTATCAGAATTTCCAGGAGTTGAAGATTCAATTTGTTCCAAAATTCTTTTTAGCTCTGCTTCAAATTTGCCACGCTTTTCTTCAACATCAGCTTTAATAATACAAAAATCATCCAATTGACTTTGTGCAGTTTCAGGTAATCCACCAATTGGTTTATTATGTGATAATTCGCTGAGAAGATCTTCCAACCAAAGACCCCAATGATCAAGTTCACCATCTCTGTTACTTGCATCATTCTTTGAAATTTCAAGTTTTGTCCAAAGTTGTTCAGATTTATCAGTTAAAGAATGCCATTTATCAACAAGGGTATCGAGCTTTGGTTGGGTGATTGAAGCTGTATGAGGTTCAGCAGCAATTAAAGCTTTTCCAGCTTTATTAATCGCTTCAAAACTTGGTACATGTGATTGAATATCATTTTGTATAACCTTTAATTTGCATAATTCAATTTCTATATGTTTTAAATCTTTTGTATTTGGTTGAATTTCATCTAGGGTAATATCCGTTTTATCCATCCATGATTCAAGTTGTGCATGAGCTTGTTCAAATTGTCCCATTTCTAACAATGCTCTTTCAAGTCGTTGTTGTCGATCATTTATTGCTGCATAAAGTTTATTCCATCGATTATTTAAATCTGTAATTGGTGCTCGAATTGCATTAACTTGTGATGGATTTGCATTTTTAAATAGCTCATCTGCAGCTCGATTAAGTTGTTCTTTCAAAATTGAACGTTTATCAATATCTGCTCTTAAAGCACTAATTCGATCTAATTCAGCTTTAATTTGTTGTGGATCTGATAGGGTTGCAGTTGGAAGGGCAGCAATTTGTTCTTCAGCTCCAATAAGCCATGCAAGAAGTTGCTGTAAAAGTTCATGGAAATCCATTGATTTTGAAATTGCATCAACAAGATTATTTGACATTTGTGCATATATTGCAGTTACGGTTGCCCAATCATTCTCCAAATTTACTATATTTCTTTCAACATCATATTTTCCTTCTTCTCCAACATTTGCAATTAATTTTTCTGTTGCCATTCGTAGTGAATCAATTGCAGGTTTTGTTGCATCAATTCCATATCCAACATCATTAAGTCTTGCCTTATTTTCATCTAACATTTGTGGATCTGCTGATGTTAATTGTATGGTATCCAAATTCCTTTTTAGTCCATCAACAGCTCTTTGACAATTTTCCAATTCACTCCAAAATCTTTCAGCTTTTGCTAAAGTATCTTGTAAGAAGCTACTTCGACGATTTAATCCATCATGAATTTCAGACCAAAGTCCTTCAAGGGCAAGAATTTTGCTTCGAACTTCTTCAGCTGTTGGATCACCCGGTTGTGTTTGGGCCAGAAGGGTTCGGGCATCTTCTTTCATTGCTTGATAATGTCCCTCTTTTTGTTGAAGTAAACCCAAAATTTCTGAATTATCATCAATTTGTCGTTTTAAAATTGGTGGCCTTGCAGAAACTGGTTCAGGATTTCGAAGTTTATTTGTTGCACTTTCAAGATTTGATAAAAATGAATCCAAACGATCAGTGAATTGTGAAGATTGTTCAATTGTTGCATCTAAGATTCGACCACGTTCACGGAATTCTTCTTCTTGTTGCTTAAATCGATCAATCATTCCAGAAGCAATTTCACTTAAATTTTGTGCATCTTCGGGTGAACATAATTCAGCCAAGGTTGTAACATTTCGTTCAAATTTCGCAATAATTGGATATTGATCTCGATATGCTTGTAACATTTGATTATTATGTTGTTTATGGGAAATCAATTGTTCAGGGGACATTCCAGTATTGATTGGTTCACATGAACGAAGTTCTTCATCTTTTGTATCCAACCAATCTGAGATATCTGTATAAGAATCATCCAATTCTGTACAAAGTGCATAAGCTTGTTCAAGCTCGGCCATTCTTTCTTGTCCCAATTCTGCTGTTGAATCTGCAAGCTTTCGTGCAGTTTCCATTTTTGTTGCAAGTGCAACTTCTTCTCCACCTAACGTTGAACGAAGTTCTCGAGCAACTTTTGTTGCTTGTGCAATAATATTTCGAAGATTTGCTTTTTGTTCAACGATATCTTTATTCATTAATGATTGATTTTTAAGTTGTGTTTTAAGTCTTTCAGTATCAATTGCTGGCTGTTCTGCAGATAAGATTGTATCATGAGCTTCTCGGAACCAATCTAACGCATAATCCAAATCATCAAAAACTTGTTTACTTTGTCGTTCAGCAAGTGATAGCATATCAGCTTTTCGAAGGGCTTTATTATTAACATTATCAAAAGCTCGGTTAAGTTCTGTTGTTCGTTTTGCAAGTTCATCAGCTTTTTGTTTTGAACTTAAATGTTGAAGTTGAATTGATTTTTCATTTAACATTTCAAGATCCATTCTTGTATTTACCATATCTGCTTCAATTTGTGAAACAAGTTCACTTTGTTCTTCAAGTGGAAGTTTATCAAGATTTTCTAAATCTTCTTCACAACCATCAATAAAATTTGAGATATCTTCAAAGCCAGCTTGAATTTCTTCTGATAACGGAATTGCTTCTGTCATTGCATTAATCTTTTGTTCTGTTTCATTTGAAATTTGTCCATATCTTTGTCGAAGATTATCAATACGATATTGGAGGGCAATTGCTTCAGAACCAGATGTATGCATACATAATTCATTACTATCAGAAACAACACGTGAAACTAAATCTTGTTGCTCTGTTACTGCACTAACAAGATTTACTAATGCTTCACTTTGTGCTGCAAGTTCTTCAGGATAAATTGACATTTCACCAAATCTTTCAATCTCTTTTTCAGCATTTTCAATCCATTGTGCAAGACTATCTGCATCTTCCAAGAAATTTGTAATACTTTCTGTCATTCCACGAAGGGTATTTCCAATATTATTACATCGTTTTCCAAGATTATTATATTTTTCTGTAATTTCTTGTACAGTTGATTCTAATTCTGCAGCATCATCTGCTCCAACAAGTTTAATAAGCTCAGAATAAATTGCAACAAGTTTATCAACTTCTGCAGCCTTTTCACCAATAACATGTAATAAGTTCTAAAAATAAAATTATTATTAATAATATTCTATAGTTTTTTTTCACAAACCTCTTGAGAATTAATTTGTTCAAGAAGTTTGTCTTTATTTGTTGGAACAGAAGTAAGTTGTTGAAGTTCACGATTAACGGCTTCAATCCATTCAGAAAGTGGTTTTACAATATTTGCATATTCTTCACCCAATTGTGCTGCATCCAAAAGATTTAATCTTCGCTGATTTGCACCTTCAAGTAAATCATTGTATCTAAAATAATGAGATTACTGTAATGATAAAATTCATGATTAAACAAACCGTGTTGAAATATCATCCGCTTTTGCTCGTAAAGCAGCTTTTGTCTTTTCATCATTTGTTAAAGCTTCAACTTTTCCAATCATTGCCAAAAATCCATCAACACTAAAAAAATTTTTTTGAGTTCAATTTTTACTAGTTTTTTACATACCTATTTTGTTTATCATCAATAAGTTTTAATTGGAAATCATGATTTTGAAGTTGTGCTCGAGCAACTTTATAATCTGCAGATGGTGGCTTTTGATTTGAAACTAAATCTTCTATTTCTTCAATCCAGTTCAACAATGCTTTATATGCATCATTATATGAACCAAGGCCTTGAATTGCAGAATCAATAATTCGATCTCTTTCTTCAACCTTTGAAGTGATGTCATTGATGGCATCTCCAAGAGATTTAAGGGTTCCTTCGAGTTCAGTTGTTGGAATTCCAGGTCCAGCAGAACGAATTAAATCTTTGCATTGTTCTGTAATTGCTTCATTTTCTTTCAACAAAGGTTTCAAATTTTCAGCTTTTAATTGTTTAACTGCATTTTGTTGTCGACGAAGTTCATCAAGTTCAGATGCAACAGGTTGCTTGAAAATTTCATCATTGGTAAAATCGCCAAGTTTTTTAATGAGGTCTGTGGCTTGCCTAAAAAAGTTTTTTAATAATAACACAAAACGGGAATGGGACATGGTGAGGGAGCACTTTAGAGGTTAAGAATGATAACAAACCCTGTAAGATCATTAATTTTATCTACCATATCTTCAATTTCTCCTTTTCGTTTTGTAATCTTTGTTTTTTGTTGTTCAAGTTTATTATTGATTTGATCCATCTCTTTTTGTGGGCCAATCATTTGTGTTCCACTGATTTTTCCAGAATCTGCTAACTTTTTCCATTCAATTGCAAGTTGTTCAAGTTGTTGCTTTTTATCTTCAATTTCTGTAAGAATTGCGTTACATTCATCACTTTGTTGTTTTAATGTATCAGAATCACGTCCAATTGATTCAAGTTCACGAATTCGATCAACAAGTTCATCGACTTCATCTTTCAATTGTCTACCCTTTTCTGATGTTTGTCCAATAACAGATTCAGTTTCTTGCATTTTATCAGAAGCAAGTCCAAATTCTTTTTTTAAATCATTGTAATTCATATCTAAACCAGTTAAAGCATCATCAATTTCTTCAATTTCATTTGACTCAATCATTGGCTTAAGCTTATTTGCAGTTGAATCCAAATCTCGTCTTTGCCGAATCCAATTTGATTCTAAATCATCTGCTAAAAGTTTTAACTTTTCTTTTGATAATAATGGTTTTGAAGCGGAAGAATTCGTTGAATCTTGTTGTTCACAAAGTCCAGAATTATTTCTTGCATTTTCAATCAAAATTTGTGATGCAATTACACCTTTTTCAAATTGATTTCGTAAATCATTTCGAGCTTTTGCCAGTTTTAATTGATTGCTACATTCTTTTGTTAAATTATTTGCATCTGCAACCAAATTTTCAGCTTCACGATTAAGTTTTTTTGCATCAGGTCCTGGAGCAATTTGTTCCAAATTCTTTGCAAGTGAAAGTAGGCCATCGAGGGATGGGCGAAGGGAATGCAAGAGATTTTCAGTGGGAGTTAAATCTGGCATTTCATTGCCATTCTAAAAATTGTTGTTGTTTTTAAAAATAATTTTAGTATTTTTTTTATTACTGTACTTGAAATCAAGGATTTAACATTTCCTGATTTTCAAGTTCCGTCAAAAAAAAATTTTAGGTCAGTGATATAAAACTTACACTATCAGCAGATTTAGCTTCGTCAATTTTTTGTGAAGCATCATTTAAATCATTCTTAATTTTAACTTCCAAATCTGCTAATTCATCTCCCAATTTTTTCGCTTTTTCCATTAACTGATACCGATCTTTCACACCTGCCAACAATGGTTTCCATTCTTCATCAAATGATTCCAACTTTCTCTTTAACATTGAATTTGGCTTCTTTTGAAGAGAATCTGCAATTTTTGCTCTTGCCAAAACCATTGATCCTTCATTTTCAAGGACATTTTGATAAAGGCTTGAAAAATCTTCAATTTGTTCATTGAGTTTTGCGGGATCAGCGGAAACTGCAGGCAAAGAATCAAAATCTTTTTGAGTTTCACGAATCCAATCCAATTTTTTATCAAATTCTGTAAGCAATTCTTCGCCTTGACTTTTTGCAGATGCTGCAGCTTTCTTCACGGAATCCAATTTCTTCTTTAATTCATCAACAGCAGTTTTGGCAGAATCTGAACGATTTTTAGCTTCAGATTTCGTGGCAGGATCATTTGTAATTTCTTCAATTTCAGAAGCCAATTTTGTAAGTTCAAAAAGTAAGGGCTCCAATTCAGCTTCCAATTTCTTTTCAATCAATTCAATTTGTTTATTTTGATTTTCAATATCGGCATCTGAATTAATTGGAGCTTTTGTAATATCATCAATTGCAGATTCTAGTTCACCAAGTTTTTTACTAAAAATAATTTTTAGAGTCTTATGTGGAAAAAATGATGAAAACTTACGTAAAATCTTTTTGTGCTCCATTAAATTTTGAACCCAAAGATTTTGCAGCATTTAAATCTTGTGTTCGAGAATTTACACAATCTTCAAGATTCTTCCATTTGTTATTTAAATTATCCATCTAAAATTTTGTTATCAAATCGTCGTAGTTTTTTTTTAAATTAAACAAACCTTATCAGAAACTTCATTGTTAAAAGAATTAGATTTTGATAAATTTCGAAGGCTTTCAGAAGTTTCATTCAAATTTTGCCATTTAGGTTTTTCATCCTCAATTTCATTCTTCAAAACATCCAAAAGTGCCAAATGATTTGAAATTAAATTTGGATCTGCAGAAACTGAACAAAGATCCAAAACTCTCATTTTTGCTGTAATCCATTTTTCCATTGAAGTTGAATCATTTAAGAAAACATTTGCAGTTGCAATACACAATTCCAATGAAGAATTTTCATTTTCAAGGCTTTCAAAATTATCTTCAAATAATTTTTGACTTTTTTGTATTGGAATTATTTCATCCTCATGTCCTTCAGAAGGCAGCTTTTTGATTAAATGAATTGAAAGTTGCCGAAGTTCTGAAAGTTCTGGCTGCTTTTCACGTAATCGTTTATCTGCAGCTTTAATCTCTTTTAAAGTTGTTTGAAGTGAAAGATTATCAAGGCTTAAATTTGCTCGATTTTGAAGTTGAGAATTTTCATTTTGTGCCCATCTTTGAAGATCATCACATTTTGCATTCCATTTTGTACGCTTTTCAAGTGTTTCATTGAGATCACTTTTAAGCTTATGCAAATCTTTTTCTGCTTCATCTTGTCGCTTTTGAAGGGATGAAAGTTGTTGCTTTGCTTGATTAATACTTTCTCCAGCTGAGCCAAAACTTGATCCATCAAGAATCATGGATCTCCGTTTATTCGCTCCAGAAGCATGAATTAAATCCATTTCAATTCGTTCAAGTTCTTCCAAATCATTTTGAGTTTTTGAAAGTTTTTGTTCAATTTTTTTACAACTTTCAAGTTTTTGTCGAATAACTTCATCATCAATTGAAACATCACGAATTTGATATTGAATATTTTCTTCAATTTCGGATAATTCTGCTTCAATTTCAGCTGCTTTTAAAGAGAATGCATTTTTATCTGTTGCAAGTCGAGTTCCAGCATTAACTTTATCGGCTAATCTTTTTTGTGCTCGAGTAATTCCTTTTGAAGTTCCATTCATCATTTCATGTAATCCATCAGATTCAGATACATTTGGAACAGATAATATCTTTTCTGCTAATCCACTTAATTCATTCCAATCATTATTTACAATTTGTTCAAGATCTTTTTCAAGTTTCTGTATTCCTGCTTCATCGGTTGCATCAATTCGATCCAAATCATCTTGAATTTGTAGCAATTTTTTATTAATTCCATTATTCTTTGTATTTAAATCATTCAACGCATCAATAACATCATGAAGATTATCACTTAATCCTTTTCGAATACTTTTTACACGTTTAAATCTTTGTTCAGCATTTGCATATTTATTTTCGAGATCTTTTGTTGCTTCTGAATTTGGCAAATTTTCAATTGCTTTTCCAATATCCGCCAATATCTTTTCTTGGCTATGCATTTCACTACGCTTTAACTGATCTTCATATTTCTAAAAAAGAGTTTTTATTTACTTTTCAGAACTTAGATATCGAAATTTCGTTTTTTGAAATATGCAAATTTTTATGCAAATTTTAATTTTGTCGAAAATCTTTAAAAATCCAAAACCTACCAAATTGCTAAGTTTTTCAACCACTAAAGGCAAATTTTGAGAATTTTTAACATCTTTTTCAGCTTCAGAAATCCAATCCAAAATATTTTCAATTCCTTGATTCACTCCATCTTTCTTAGTAATTTCAGCTCGAGTTGCATCAACGCTGTCATTAATTTTTGCATTAATATTTTTAAATCTTCTTTGAATTTCTCCAAGTGCCATTTCTTGCTCTTTTGCTAATGAATCATGGGCATCCGTAGAAATTGTTGCAGCAAGAAGGTCATTTGCAGATCGAATTGCTTCATCAATTTTTGGTTGCTTTGCAATTGCATCTTGAGATAAGTTTAATAAAATATTTAACTTTTCATCTGGGGTTGATTGTTTTGTATTGCTGATTATTTTGGAGGTTGAAGCTTCCAAATCTGCAAGCCATTGTTCAACTTCTTGTATATTATGTTCATGATCAACTGATAAACTATTTAATTTATTTAAAAATTGAATTAATAGTTGTGAGTCATGAATTAACTTTTCATAATCTTCCTATAAAATAATAATAGTTTAATTTCCATAATTTTATGTTTAACCAACTTGAATTAATTGTACAGTATTTTGGACATCTTGGGCATGCAAGGGTGGCAACTTTGCATGTGGATCTTGTCGTTTTAATTCTTCAATATAATTTCGAACTTCTGATTCAATTTTAACTGCAATTTGTCGAATTTCACGAAGTTTATCACCATTTGCAATAATATCATCATAAAGTTGTTTGGCTTCTCGCTTAGATTCTGATAGCCTTGAAGGATCACCTGAACGAAGACGAGTACCTTCAAGTTCACGAGATTTTGAAAAAATCCACGAATGAAATTCACTGGATTTTGTTGAAAATTCTATTAAAAGCGCAGTTGCAACATCCAATCTAAAAAAATTATGCAAATTTTTGTTTTCATTTTTTTTCTATTGTAAAACTTTCGGTACTTTTGGGCCAAAAGTACTATATAAAAATTTTTTCAAAATTTGGATTTTTCAAAAAATTTATTTTTTTTCCAAGATTTTCGTTTCCCGTTTACCTTTTCAAAATTTTATCCGTATATTCAATCAAATTTCGATAAGTATTTTGTAACTTTTCTCTGCCCTCTTTCAAAGCATGATATTGTTCAGGGGTAAGAATTTCAGCACCATCATGACAGAGTCGATCAGCTTCTCGAAGATTTTGTTCAATTTTTACACCATATGCGGCAAGGCTTTCTTTAACCTTTAAAAGTTCAATCCGAGCATCCGCTGCTGAATCCGGTGAAGAAAAATTCAATTCAATTTGTCGAATATTTGGAAGTTCATTAATTTCAGTTAAAATTCGATTTATATAAATTGTTTGATCAATACATTTTGTTTCGAATGCATCCTAAATATAATAAAAGATTTGTATGTAAAAATTTTTATGAAAAATTATTTTTTCTGGTTTTTAGTGCATTTGTTATTTGTGATTTTTTCAAATTTTTGACATTTAAAAATTAACATAAATTTAGTGTTACACAATATTGATAGTTATAGTACCACTTAAACTAAAACCCATGAAAAAGATGGAAACCAATGAAACGGAAATAAAAAATTTTTACACTGAAACGAACAAACACAAAACACTTTTTTTTCGTACACTTTTTACTTTGAACTTTTGCTGCAAATTTGCCATTGCTTTTGCTTTCCTTTTTTTACCCATTAATTTTTTTTAAATTTTTTATTTACAAAAATAAGCAATAAAATCTATCAAAAAATCTTTTTTTAATAATATAAAATTTTGGCTTTTTTATAAGTAAATTTTTTTCTATAGAAATGTATATAATTTGAATAAGTGAAAAAAAAGAAGATATAACTGGATTATGTAAGAATGTAAGCCACACGGATTTTTTAAGCACAATTATAAAAAACGGCAACAAAAATTATTTAAAAAATGAATTAAACAAAAATTTGAATCCTTTAAAAAACAGACTAACGCCAGACAGGTATATTTTTTTTGATGGTAAAAACGTTAAAAAGTTTTTTAAAGGAAAAAATTTTGAATTTCATTTTTTACAAAAGAATGAAATGAATCTTCTCGAAAGAACAGAGAGAATAGTAGGGAGGTGGTGGAATGGAAGAAAAAGAGGCAGCTATTTTCTCGGATACAAACGAGAAAATTTTTAAAAATAAAAAATCGCTGAGCAAAGAAAAAAATAATAGATTGGTATTTCTTTTTTTTTTAAGGCACACATGTAAGAAGAAAAGAAATAAAAGGCAGTGGCAAAGAAGATTTAGGATTTCAAAAATCTTAATTGAGCGGTAAAAATTTAAAAGAGAGACAAAAAAATTATGCAAAAATGAAAAAAAAAATCAAAAATATTGTCACTGGGGTTATTATAAAAATGCGCTCTACAAGGAAATGGCAAAAACAATACGAGAATATAATTTTTTGAGGTTTGCTTTTTTATTTTAAGAATTCTTTAATCCCGAGATGAATAATGTTGGTGTGAAGAGGATGTTCGAGTTGTTGTAGTTGTTCCATCAGGGGATGTAAAAGTATGAACACGAGTTTCTCCACCAGGTTGTCGCAATTCTGCAGGATTACCTTCCCATCGAATTTCTTTTGTCCATGATTTTCTTGCATCTTCTTCTTCTTGGTTTCTAAAGTCTGAAGTTCCAGAATGTCCAGAATGTCCAGATTGAATAATTGGTTGTGGAGCAGAAGTTGAAGAGGAGCTATAATGGTATGAGCTAACAATTGGTGAAGCAGTTGATGCACCAGCAGGTGGGACAAGTTGATTGAGTTCATCAGTTGAAAGGTTAAGAGATTCCAAAAGTGATCTTGCAACATCAGGATTCATTAATCTCATATGTGCAGCTTTTGGAAGGGTATAATGTCGGCCAGATTGTGGATGTATAATTTCATGATTCATAACATCATAGAGTCCAGTTTCAACAGCTTCTCGAAGTGAAACATTTCTCATTGTTGCAGGATTTTCAAGAATTTTATCATCAATATTTATTCCAGCTTTTTCAATTTTTTCAATAAATTCATGTTGTAAATCAGCAAGGGTTACAGGGTCATCAACAATCGATCGTCTGCTTGTTCGTGGATCCTCAGTTACAGATGAACGAATTCGTGCTGAAAGTCCAGGTTGAACCCGTTGTGGAGTTAATCGAATAATTGTTTGTTCATCACGGAATTTTGGTTTTGAATCACGTTTATTTCCGTCATCCAATGATTCAATTTTGAATTTAAAACCTTCGGCATCTCGTCGTTTTACTGCTTCTGTAACAGCTTGGGCTGCTTGCATTGGTGAAGCAATAAGTGCAATAAGCCCAGTTCTTGAAGCTTCAGATAATGGAATTTTTGCATGAGTTTTTGGATCAACATATTTTCCATCAGAGTCAACAATATTCTTGTTTATAGCTTCTCGGATTGTAACAGTTTGTGAGGATTCAATATCATGTAATAATGAATCAGGATCAATTACACCTTGATCAACTGCAGCTCTGAAGGTTAAATGCATACCAGTTCGTCGATCACGAATTCGGCCAGATCTTTCATCGAATTCATCAGAAGTTACAATTTTTGCAAGATTACGATTTGCATCAGAATCTGGTGATTCAACATTTCCAGTATCGATAAGACCTTGTTGAACAGCTTGTGCAATTGTAATTTCATTTCCAGTATCTGGATCGGTGAAGGTATCCCTTACAACATCAATATATCCATTTCCAAGTGCTTCAGCAAATGTAAGCTTTTCAACTTTTTTAATTTTTTCTCCAACATCTCTTGGAATTGCACCTTCTTCAACAGCTTTTGAAATTGGAACAGTTCGGGTATCTGATAGTTTAACAGTTCGATCACGTGGATTAAAAAGTTTATTTTCAATTGCTTGAATTAAATTGAGCTGACGCCCACTTCTGTAATCTCGAAGGAATGGCGATGTAAGTACGCGGAATGTTTCTTGATCAATAAGGCCCTTGCCCGACGCATCCGCCAACGAGAGACGATCCCCAGTGATTGAGTTGAAATATTGTTCAGAGCGGGTATCGATAAGTCCTTCTTTAATGGCATGGGTAATTGGGACACCATATCCCTTCGTCGGATCATAAATCCCTTCCATTGTAAGGCTGTTATATACAGGTTTAACAAGATCAACCCATGTAAGCTTTTCATTTGTGAATGGATTTCGAACTTCACCAGATCGAGGATTAATAATTCCAAGATCAATTGCTTTTTGAACACTTATCTTTTCACCATTAACTGGATGGCAGACACCTTTTGGAAGAGTTTCAGAAAGAGTTACATCAATAAGACCCATATTTGCTGCACGGCTAAGATCCATTGGTTCATTCATTTTTGGATGATTGTATTTGAGGTTTTGAATATCAACAAGTCTTTGGCTAATTGCGTCTTGGAGGCTAATCTTTTCACCATTTGCATCAACAACACCACTATTAACAGCAAGTTGAATATTGGATCGGAAGACGGAATAAGATTTAGTATTTTGTTTTCCTTTTTTATCAACTCGAGCAAGCCCCATTCTTTGTGCATCTTGAAGGGACATAACTCGACCAGTTCGAAGATCTTTAATTTTATCAATTCCAACAAATTGTGCATGAGGTTCAAGATCAACGGATTGTACTTGTGAAGTTGATTTAACCTTTGTTGTTGTTTGAGTTACATATGGGTCACCATGAAGTTGAATGGTAAATTTCATGCCAGAATTTGGATCAACATATTCGCCTTTTTCCATTCCATCATTCCCACGAACAACTTTAACCATTACTTGATTACCAGCTCCAAGATCAACAAGTCTTTCCGTATCTCCACCAGTTCCACGGCGTTCCACTGCAGAAACTTGATTTTTAACGAAACTGCTTACACCGCTATCTTGGTAAGATGAAGAAGGTTGTTGTGGACGATGTGGTTCTTGAGCATATGGAGTTAATTGAAGTTTTCTTTCAACAATTCTTGGAGAATGTCCACTGCTTGGAATTGGGCGAGTTCCAGAAGCAGAAAGAACTCCAGATGTTAAAGCTTGTGGGAAGCTTGTTGTTTCATTGGTTCTTTGATTTCGAATTACTCCACGATCAGTATCAATAATATTTCGATTTACAGCTTCATGAAACCCCAATTGTTCACCAGTTGCTGGATCACGGACAGTAATGCTATTTCCATCAACAATGTTATGTTTAACCGCATCATGGAATTTATGGATACGTCCATCAGAGCCAACATAATCACCAGTTGAAAGATCAAGACGTCCACCAACTAAACTGCTTTCAAGGGTATCAGCAACACTTTCTTTGATTAAACCTTGAGATACAGCTGCACGGAAATCAAGATCTCGTCCGCTCTGAGTATCTTTTACTGTTCCATTAATATCATCAACAATATGGTTATCAATGGCTTCAAGTAATTTTAAATCACGATTTTGTCGACGATCAACAACGGTTGTAGCATAGGGGTTAAGATATCCTTTTACAATAAGTTCTTTCAAAGTTAGTTCTTTATCAGAATCAGGATGATGGAATCTTCCAGAAGAAGCATCATAACGGTTTGCCCCAACAAGTTTCGAAATATTAAATTCTTCATGTGCTCCACCGGCATTTAGGGCTTCTTTTTTGGAAACTTGTGACCGAGTATGAATTTTAACAGTTGTATGTACTGCATCACCAGCATTTTCGGGTACCCCACCAGTAGGATAGATACGGTGTTGTTTAGCGGCTTCCGTGAAAGGCATACGAGAGTTATTTGATTTATCAAGGTAATATCCACTTCGACTATCGATAATTCCCCATTTTTCTGCTTCATCAAATGTCATTTCTCGACCAGTAAGGGCATCTCGAACACGTAAATCTTCTTGTGCTAAACGGCCATTTCGAAGTGCAGCTTCAATGGATAATCTCTGCCCAGTTGAAGTATCAACAAGCTGTCCAACAGATGAATCAAATGACCATGCTTGTTCATGTTCTTCAATAATGGCTTGTCCAACAGGTCGGAAGCTCATAACTGGTCCTGATCCAGAAGAGAATTGAATAACTTTTTTATTTGCGTCTGAGATGGTTGCTGGAGGTTCAGAATCTAGATGAGCAATTCGTTCATCAATTGCTTCTTGAAGTGTAAGTCGACGTCCACGATTTTCAACAAATCCATGTCGATCCATAACTTTTTGTTCAATAGCTTCAGAAGCACTAAGTTGTCGGTTGGATTTTGGATCTCGAATGGAAAGAGATTTGGGATTCAAAACTCCAAGGGTAAATGCTTCTTCAAGGCTTAGATGTTTATCAGTTCCAGGTGGGGATACAATTCCAGAAGAAAGATCAACAATTCCACGACGTTCAGCTTCACGAATATGATAACCATCAGCTGGGACTTCGATTGAATTTTTACCACCAGTGATAGCACGGTAAACTGATACGCCACCAGGTCCACCAACTGCAGTAGTTTCAGTTCGTCGAACACGTTTTACAGTGTTGACAGTTTCTTCAAGTTGTTTATCAGGATAAATTTTAGGTGCCAATTGTTGACCAGTTTCCGTAACTGTTTCTTGAGTCTTTTCTTCAATTGTTGGACCAACTTGTGAATGACGATTTGGAATAATCCATTCACTTGAGGGATCAATTAAGCCTTGACTAATGGCATCATGAAGACTTAAGTCTTGACCATTTTGGCGGAATCGTTGTGTTCGAGAATCAATAAGTCCTTGCTTCATTGCTTCAGCAAGTGTAACTTTAATTGTATCTTCTGCAAGAACTTGACCATTTTGTTGTCCAGGTCTTTGAATACGACGTCGGCGATCACGTTTTTTGCTTGGAGTCATTAAAGATGAATGTACATCAAAGAGACCAGCAAGTTTAAGGGCACCAAGAAGTGTAATTAATCCAGAATTATATGCTTCACCAGCATTCATTTCACGATTGTATCGGGGATCAATGAGAACACCTTTGGTAGGATCAATGAAGCCTTTTGCAACTGCACGAATTAAAGTAAGTTCTTGTGAACCATCTTTAATTCCAATTGGTGATGTTAAAAATTCTTTAAGCATTGGATCAATCATATGATCAGAAGCATTTGATAAAAGACTTCCTTGATTAGATTGTAAATCAACAAGACGTTCAGCTGGAACAATAAGGACACCAGCTTCAACGGCTTCATTAAAACTAAGATTTTGGCCAGTTTTTGTATCTTTGATTCCTTTTACATCAAAAATTGTATGTCGAACGCGTTTTGTAAGTAATCCTTCATGAAGGGCATCATAGAGGTCAATGGTTTTTTGTTGTTTTGTTAAATTAACTTTTCCTTGTGCATCAAGAAGGCCACGTTCAAGTGCTTCAGAAATACTGATAACATCTTGTTCTTCAGGGTCAACAATGTGTCGAACATCTGGATCAATAACACCGTGAACAATGGCTTCCAAAAGGGTCCAACGATTTTGTGTACCCTTATCAACAAATCGATGATAAGAATCAACCAAAGATTTTTCTGCAGCTTCAGTTAAGGTAAATGGTTTTGAGATGAGATTATTATCGAAAGCTTGACGAAGGGATAAACTTTCACGTGAAGCAAGATCAGTAAAGTTATTTTGACGAATATTTATGGCATTGCTAATAACAGATTCACCAAGGGTAATACGTTCTTTTGAAGCTGTGTTAACAATTTCTCGGACATTTGTATTGAGAAGTTCATTGTCTTTTGCAAGAGCTTTTCGAAGATCAAATTCCTCACCAGATTTTCGATCAATAAATTTACCAGAATGTCCATCTATTAATCCTAATTCAATGGCATCAGAAAGAGGAATGGCAATTCTGTGATTTTGTGTACCACTGATTTGTACATATTCATTGTAGAGGGCATCTTTCAATGGCATAGTTTCACCAGAAAATCTGAATGTAAATTGTCCACTTTCAGTATTTAGCAAGTTTTGTTCAATTGCACCCGTTAAGGAAGTGGGAGGAAGTTTGAGGATTCCTTGTTTAACAAGTTTTAGTTGAGTTTCCGTATTGCAAATATTTCGAGAATCATAAAGTGAAAGAATGTCATTGGTATGAATATCTCGGAATTGACGATTATCAGGATCATAAAGGCCAATTTGAATGGCTTCTCGAAGAGTAATTGCTTGACCAGTTTCAGGATGATGAATTCCAAGATGTGAATTTAGAATTGTATCAACATTTTGATCAACTAAACCACGTTTAACAGCTTCTTCAAGAGAAATCTTTTTGCCTCCAATATCATAGAAATCCCCACTGCCACTGCTAAGATCCAAAAGTCCTTGACGGATGGCTTCAACGAAAGTAAGAATTTCACCAGTTTGTTTATGCAAAATTCCTTCCATTTCATAAAACTGAGTTTTCGTCACTGTTTCTTCTTGGTACATTTCCATTTCCTCTTCATGTTCAGTAACTTTTGCATGGTCAGGAAGATCTCCAATAACTTCAAAGCCTTCAAGATCATCACCGGGCATGCCTTCATACATACCAGTACCAAAATTTGGAACAGGCTCCTAAAAAAAATTTAAATTATTTTTAAATTTATTTTTATTTTTTAAATCCCCATCTCTTCTTCCTTATTTATTTTATTTTTGAAATGGGGCATTTTACTTTTTTAAAGTTTTAAAAAGCAACACACTTTTAGCTTTTAAAAACCACAATCTTTTGTGATATATTTCTAACTCCCTTTTTTTAAAAAGTTTTATGGTTTTTAAAAATTTCACGTCAAACAAAAAAGTATCAAACGCATTAATTAAAAAATAAAGTCAAAGTAGCTAATGGCTTTTCAAAATCCAAAAAAAGAATAAAAAGCAATGCAAACCTTTGGCTGTTGACGACGTCGTTCTTCTTCTTCCCGTCTGCGACGTTCTTCTTCTTCTCGTCGCCGACGATCTTCATCTTCTTTTCGACGTCGATCAGCTTCTTCTTGCCGACGACGCTCTGCTTCATCGGCAGCTCGTCTAGCCGCTTCTGCAGCTTCACGCTCCCGACGAAGTCGATCAGCTTCATCTTGAGCTCGACGAGCAGCTTCTGCGGCTTCACGATCTCTTCGAAGTCGATCGGCATCTTCTAAAGCCTTTAAACGGGCAGCTTCAAAGGCCTTCCGTTTTGCTTCTTCTTCTTCTCGTCGACGATCTTCATCTTCCTATAATTAAAGCACACACGGCAATCATTTAAGCACTTTCAAAAAAATAAATTACTTATTCAAAATTCAAATGCACATTTGAATTTTTGAAAGCTTTCAAAAAAAACTTTGTTTTTTCATAATACAATTTCACAACATTTTTTTAAAATGTACAGTAATCAAAAAAATATTTAAATATAAAAATTATTGAAAACAATCGAAGAGAGACAGATTTATAAGCTCCGTCATCATCCATTTAAAAAAAAATTTCATTCACTGTTTGGGTCAAAAAAATCTATGAGCAAAAAAGTAGTAGAAGATGGAAAATGGCGGAGAATTGCAAATAAAAAGAGACGCAAAAAAACAAAATAATAAGAAGCTGTAAAAAAAAGTTTAAGGATTATTAATTAATTATTTCAAGTTTATAAGTTTGGATAAAAAAAGAAAAAATCAAAATTTAATTTAAAATACCCTTTTTTCTTCAAAAGCAATGGCAAAAAATCGCAGTTCAGTTCTGTTCCGTTTCTTTGTTTGTAACCGACATTTTTCGGTTTAAATTAAATAAAAAATCAAAATTTAAGCTTAAAAATAAATTAAACAAAAAATTTACATAAAATTATTTTAACAAACAACACAAAAGCACAAGCACAAACATTAAGCAAAAGATTAAAAAATGGAAAAATTTGTTAAAATATAAAAAGTTAATTGACAGTGAAAAAAGTGGTGTGAAAGAAAAGGCTCGCAACGGCACTCTTTGTTAGAAAACATGCAAAAACACAAAAAACACAAGGATAAAAATACACCATATCCCAAAAAAGCGCCTTTAAAAAAGCAAAAGCAAAAAAAGTTCAAAAAAACCAAAGCTGATAGTTAAAAAAAGTTGGAGGAGCAACCGAAAATAAAAGGAAATAAAATAATAGATTTAAATTTAAATTTACAGGTTAATATTTTGAAACTTTTTTTTCTTAAAATTTATTAGTTAGCAATTGGATAAAAATTCCCCATAATAATAGTGAATGACATTTTTTTTATAAATGAACGACAAAGAAGCTGCATTGTTTCGTCTTCAATTGTGCCCAAATAATTTTTATGCAAATTTTTTTCTGCTTTTTTAAAACAGGAACACAAAAAACTGACATTTTGACGAACAAAACGAAACAGGTGGGGACAATTTTTGTGACAATTTTACATATTTTTTACATGCCTTTAGTTTTAAAAACGTTTGGCAACATTTAAGAAAACATGGACCGAAAAAAGATATTCAAAAAACTCGGGACAAAAATATATAAATATAAATAGTGTTGTTCCGTTGCGTGTGAAATAGTAGGTAAAAAAACAAAGCCAAAAAGAAACCAACAACATTCAAACGACATTAAAAATTTGAAAAAAAAATGTTTTTTTAAAACCAACCTGTTGTTTACGTTTCCAATTTTGAATAAGAATATTAAGTTGATTTCGGCGTTCTAAGATAACACTTGAAAGTTCAGCGAATCTACGATTAAGAGCTTCAAGCTCTTCTGTAACAATTTGAGCGCCATTTTTAGGTTGTGGTTGGGTACGACGGAATTCATTCCGAATTCCAGGGCCATGAATTGTTGTAATATGTTCACGGAAGGTATTAAGGCTGTTATCATAATTCTAAAAATATCATTATTTGTTTTTATCCTCTTTAAAAAAGCAATTTTCAAACCTTTGCTTCACGAATAAATTTGCCACCTTCTTTATTAATATTTTCAATTGTAGCTGTATGTTCTTGAAGCTGTCGATATTCTGCCATAAGTTGTTCAAGCTGTTGTTGAAGTTCATCAGGGGATAAAGTTTCAGGTTTACGAAGTTTATTTATAGTATTTTCAACTCGATCAAGCCATTGAATTTCTTCATCATATTGTGAACGATAAACCATTTGAGTTTGTTGTGATTCTTCAGCAACCTTTAATCGATCAGTTACTTGTGAGCAGACATTATCCCATCGAACAGTTAATTGTTGAACTTGTTCTTCAAGTCGATCAACATCAGGATGACTAAAAAATAATTTATTTTAATTTGCTTAAAAATTTTTAATTTTACAAACCTTGCAACATTAAATCGAGTTCTTGCAACATGTTGTCTTAGTTGTGCAGTATTTTTATTTAACTGATGAATAATATGTTCTTGTTGTTGTAAAACCATATTAAGTTCAAGAAGTTGTGCATGTACACCTCGAAGGCTATCAAGTGCAGATGGCATATCATCAAATGAACTAAGGGTAATTTCATGTCGTCGAACAATATCTGTTACTTCATCAATACCTTGTAAAACTTGTTGAAGAATCTTTAATCGTTCAACATACATTCGAGATAAATCCCAAATATCTTCCCATCGACTATTAAGATAATCATGATTTGCACGTTGTTGTGGGGTAGGATTTGGAATTTGACGGAAAAGTTCTTTAACATTCGAAACTTCAGAATCCAAATTTTGTAAAGCTTCTTCAAAAGCTCGATGATCATTAACAAGTCTTTCAAGGTCTTCAACAGTCTTTGGAACACCTTCTGCTGTTCGTTCATTCAATTTCTTCCATGCTTCTTCAAGCTTTTTAAGTAATTCTGCAAGTCTTTCATCAAATTGACTTGAAAGATCAGATTCTGGGCCACGAAGTGATTGATTAAGTAAATCCAAAAAGTGATCATTTGTACGTCGAAGTTCTTCTTTCAATCGAAGGGCAAGGGGATCATTTGGATCCATTTCAGCAAGAAGTTTATTAACATCATCATTCAAAGCTTTAATAATTTCATCACGTTGTTCAGGTGGATATGAAAGGAAGGTATCAAGATCCCAGCCTTGAATAGATTTCATTGTTGAAATCATCATATTAAATCGAATCATTCGATGTTTTCTATCCCAAAGTTTACGCATTTTATCCAATTGTGCCGCAAGTCTTGCAAGATGTTGGGTGAGTTGTGGATCAGGTGGTGGGATTCGGAATACCACAGATGGAACAGTTGCTTGTACACCATCAACACCACGAACAGTCCAATTGATAAGATCTGAATTATCAATAAGTGTAACTTCATCACCAGCACGAATTTCAATATCTTTTCCTTTGTAATCACACCATGCTGTAACAGGAATTGGTTGACGGATACGTTCACCACGTTGCCAAAGAGGTGAAATTTGTGCAGATCGTTCAGCAAGGGTCATTAAAAGATTATGATATCGTTGAATAACTTCACGAATTTCATTTAATTCTCGAAGCCAACGTTCACCTTCTTCAACAGAAAAGTTTGTTTGATTATAATTATTTTCAAGGTGTTCAGTTTGAGATTTAATCCATTCTTCAATAACTGCAACTTCTTCTTGGAACTAAAAAAAATGAATTTGCATAATTTTTGTGTTATAGTATTTTTTGGTGCTTACAGATTTTAAATTTAATGCATCACGAAGATGCCCTTCAAGGCATTTCGTTAAACCAAGAAGCCAATCCCATTGATTTTGAAGTGAACGAAGATATATTTCAATAACTTCAACAGCTGGATGCCGTTGATTTAATAATGCTGCACCTTGATTATGCACATCATTAAAACGTTTTTCACGTAATTCAATTTCATGTAATAGCTAAAAAGAAAATTTGGATTACAGTATACTTTTGCATTTTTAAGTCTCCCTATTTTAATTTTTAATTTGAAGCTTTTTAGTTGCAACTTTTTTTTTTCATTAATGATATAATTAAATTTTAAATTAAAATCGCTGCAAATATATGCCCTAAAAGGGCTATAACCGCAATTTATTTGGAAAAATTTTTTTTAAATGAAAAAATGAGAAGGTTCAAATAACAGGTTTTTTTGCATTTTGCTTTTAAAATTGTCTTATTTGAAAAAATGTTTTTTAAAAAAATGTGCACAAATGTGTGTAAAAAAAAGTCATTAATCATTAAACGTTGCTGCTGATTTTGATTTGCAACGATGCAAAAAAAATAAAAGAAAAAATTAAATTATACCTGTTTGAAATAATTTTGAAGCATTGGAAGATCAAGTCTTTCAATGTTTGACCAATTTCTTGTTACTTCAATATCTTCACGTTCATGAATCCAAATGAGTTCAAGTTGGGCAGCACGGATAAATGCAATTAGAGAATCTAAATCAAGCATTCGACCAGCAGAAAGATCACGAAGTTGTTGATATTCTGATTCAAGAACAGCTAAAAGTTCACAATATTCATGTGATTCTTCTGCACTTATTTCTGCCTAAAATTAAAGATGGGATTAGAGATATTCAAAAAGATAAAAATAATTTACTTGTCGAGCAATACATTCTTTAACAGTTTGATCAAAATCTTGTATATCACGATTATCAATTTTATGTTGTTCAAAAACTTCTTCCAATGTTTCCAAATCTTCATGAAAGACCATACTATCAAGCTTTTCACTCTTTTCTCGAACCCATCGAATTGCTTCTTCAAGATTATGAAAGAGTGATTTTGTACGTTCTTCACTTCGTCGAGACATTGTATCTGTACGAATTCCAATTCGGGTTAAAATTTGATTATTTAATCGATCCAAATATGCTGTTCTACGCTGATGAAGTCCATATACCCTAAAGAATGGATTTAATATATCCCTTTTGGGAATGATTAGCTTTAAACATACTGTCTGTAAAATTCATCAGTTCTTGGATGATTATGTTGTTTAAGAATATCCACATCATCAAATAAATCATTGATTGGAGCTTCAATTGCTTCCAAATCTTCAACGAGCTCTTGTACAGCTCGACGAATTTCAGCTGGATCTGCAGTATCTGCTCTTGCTTCAACTTCTTCAATTCTTCTCAAAATTAAATCCAATTTTTCATTGACAATTCCAATTCCACGTGTAAGTCGAGAAATGATGTCATCAAGATTTCCCTGGAATTTAGATGAATCCAAATCGTCCTAAAAGTTTTGAAAAAAAGAGATAAGAGACGGATAATGAAATGAGATGTTTTTTTTTAAAAATGGTATCAGAAGCCACATTTAAAAGGGTGAATCTGCCATTTTTTTGACCACAAAAATTTACATAAAGACATGTTCATGAACAAAGAGAGAGATAAACAAGATATACGGTAAAAAAAAGACAATAGTTTTGAACTGAACTGCGATTATTTCGCCGCAGATAAAAGAACAAAGGGATTAGTGTTAGAACTCTAAATTTTATGGACGGGACAAATATGAACGGACAAAAAAAAGGATTTTCAGATGATGCATGATGGATAAAAAAAATGCAAAATTTAAAAAAATTTACTTGAATGCCAAGCTGCTCGTGTAGGATTTCATATCGAAATTCCATTGCCTTTAATAGCTCATCCCAAGCTTGATCAAGACTTTGTGGCTGTAAATTTGTTGGCACGTGCAAAAAATTTGTGCCCATAAAAGCGTGTACAAGCTCGGAATATATCCGTTTAAGTTTATCCTTTTCATCTTCCATTGGTGGAAGATCTTCTCCTTGAAATTTATTCAATTGATCCACCAATTTTTCTAATTCTTCCAAATTTTGTGGTAATTCTTTTTCATACATTAATTGTGTGGCATTTTTGACCCATTCAAGCCAGGCTTTGGCATCTTGTAAATAATTTGTTGCAACAATTTCATACTGTAAATATTTTTCAGACTTTGAAACAGATTTTTTTGGGCACAAGAAAAAAGAGTTTTTTTTTCCACGGCACCAAAAACAATTTCAAAACAACAAATTTTAACACAAAAGCTGCGCTTTTAAAGCGCGCTGGATAGTTTTAAAGCAAAACTCTTTTTTGGCAAAATTTTTTGGGTTTGTTTTTTTTGCAGCAAAAGCAGCAACACTCGAAGCAAAAAAATTTGTGTTAAAACAAATATTTTTGTATTTGTTCGTTTGAGTTTAAGTTTTAAAGTGTTAGAAACAATTAAAATTAATTACATTTAACCCATAACCAAAAATAAAACCCGGTGCAAAAAAAAGTGTTAAATTTAAAATTTTTCCACATATTAGCGGTGTATATTTTGTTAATTGTTGTTAAAAACATGTAAGTTAAATTATAGTATGGATTTGGAAGTATTAGAAGAAGAAGAGATGGGGGAATTTTTTAAAGGGAGATAGTGAAAGAATAAAAAAAGAGCACAAAAAATATGTGCAAACAAAAAGAAAGAAGTTGTTTTATGAAAACTGACCTTGCTTAATTCATCAAGATGTGGAAGGGCATTATATAATGAAGAGACATATGTAATAATTGATTTTTCATCTGGTTTATCAACATCAACATCTTCAGCATCAAGAAGTTTTGAAACACCAAATTCATTATCTGCAGCATCAAAAGCATTTTCAAGTCTTTCCCGTGCTGATGTATTTGTATCAGATATCTGCAAAAAGAAAGGAAACAAATAAGCGAATGATGTTAGAAGTCAGTCAAGAAAGAAAAGCAAGAAGTGAAAGCGGACCTTATTCCAATTGATGAGATTTGGACGATATCGATGCAAAATTGCATTAAATGCAAGACCATCCCTCCAAGAATTTGTAAAATTTGTTACATTGACACCTGGATATCCTTGTGTAACTTTTCGAGCCCATTGTAAAAGTGCTTCTTTTGCAGATAAGCCATCTTGGGCGGCAAGGACTTCAGAGACCTAAAGATTTAAAGCAAAAATTAGATTTTAAGCTTTTTAAAAAGGAAAAATTGGGTCAAAAAGTGTTATTATTTTAAAATGAGGGTTACACACACACTTCACACATGAAAAAGGTTTTGAAATGGAAAAAAAGGTAGGATTGATAGATATAGGAAAAAAAGAGGGTATTAAAAGTTGTTTAAAAAGTTTTTCATACAAATTTTTTAAAAAAAATCAGGCATGTTTCAAATCTTACCAATTAATTCATTTTTTTGATGTTTTTATTTTTTGCATTTATGACTCATTTTAGTTGCAATTATTCCATCATGTTTTTGAAAGAGAGATAAATTTCCCCCTCAAATTTTTTTCAAGTTTTTTTAATGGCAATCATTTTTCTTCTTTTTTTGATGCGCAACAGCGGGTGTCCCTCTTTTTTTTCTTTAGCAAAAAAATTTGTAACTGTTGTTTCTCAACAAAAAAAAACTATTTATTTTTAGTTTTTTTTGTAAAAAAAGTAGAATTTGTAAAAGTGAAACAACAAAACATTTATATTTTTTTCCGACCTTAAAAGAAAAAGGGGGAAGGAAAGGCAAAAACAAAAAAGATGACATTCCTTTCCGTTCAATTGCGCGCCCTTCCTCCGCCTTAATTTTTATATTTTTAATGCAAAAAAAAAGGTGAAACCTTTTTTTTCTACACCACCAGGGGCCATTGTATACTTTTTTGTTTAAAACCAAAATAAAAATTTTTTTCTGATTTATGAAAAAAAAGTAATAATGCAATTTTTGCTTGCGGCGATATTTTTTATAAATTTTTTAATTCAAATAAAAATCAAGCAATTTTGTTGTTTTTACTTTTAAAGTTAACCCCCCAAATTGAAAGTGAAAAAAGTTGTATTCCAAAAAGATCAGTAAAAAAAAAGAAAGTATAAACATGCTTTAAAAATTGACAGAAAAACTTTGTAAAAGCTTTTTTTCATTGAATAATTTTTTTTCTCTGCTTTTCGGAGCCTTCTGATCCTCACTTGAAAAAAAAATATAAATGTGAATGAATTTTTTTGAATTGACACTGTAAAAAGCCTAATACTGGAAGGGAAGAAAAATTGTTTGAACATCGGATCAAGGGCAGAATAAAAAAGTTTTTCTTTGCGCAACTTTTAAGAAATCTATTTTTTTGCAGAAGCAGTTGTGTTTCGCCAATGTGAAGACATAAGGAAAAAAAATAGATTCGAAGAAAAAATGAGAAGAATTAAGTAGAAAAAATTGTCGCCACGCATTTAAGCATATCGATTTTTGTAAAAAAAAAAGAAAAAATTAAAGAAGTTTAAAATCTTTCTTTTTGAAACGTGAATCACTTAGAACGATTTGAAAATTAAAAAAATAAATTGAATGAAAAAAAGTAAAAACAATGAATGAAAAAGACAAAAAAAATTTCAAAGTGGTCAAAAAAATAATCATGATTCATCTTTTTTTTTAAAGGCTTCTGACAACAATTTAAAAAATCATGTAACTATACGAACCTTTTTTCCGGATAAACTTCCATTAGATGCATGTAAGCCATTTGTCCGAGAACGAGATCGTTCACGCTCTCCTCGAGTTTTCTTTTTAATTTTTCTTTCATAATGTTCACGAGTTTCATAGCTTGAAGATTCTGAGAAACCTTGGGCACCAGCATGTGAATAACCAATTGCAGAATCATAATATCGATCACTGCCAGAAATTGGTACAAGTTGTCCACCAGCACCGCGAACATAATGGCTTTCAGTTGAATAATCTCCACCACCTCCACCACCAATCCTTGAAGCACTACTACTTCGATGTTGTTGTTGTTGTGATTGTTGATGATGGGATTGTTGTTGTTGTTGATGTTGATAATTTGATTCATTTCGAACTGAACCATTTCGAAGTGATGGCGGGGGGGAAGTTATAAAAGGACCAGATCCGCCATTTGTTTGAATGTGATGATAATCTGATCCAACACCCCCTGCAGCACCAGTAGCTTCACGCTTATGTTCAGATTTTTTTGAGTATGATTTTGAAACTTTAAACATTGTTGCAATAGATGTAGCAAAAAGTAAACAAAGAAAAAATGTAAATGCAACTGCTTGCAGCTGAGCTTTGCCAGTTATCCAAGGGCACAAACAGCAATCACTTGATGTTGAGGAGGATGATAAAGATTGTTGATCAAAATAATTATTGAATATAAAAGAAGAAGAAGAGGAAGCTTGTTCTTGATAATGATTTTCGTGAGCTGCAGCGACAACGACTGACAACAACGATGAAGGGACACAGAATAATAAGAAGAAGAAGAAAAAGAAGGGAAAAGAAAAATTTGCTCCTGCGCAAAATATACGATGATGATTATTTCGCCGTAGGCGGGGTTCCTTCTCTTCTTTTTGGTAAGTTTGGTTGTTCCTTTGATGGGTATGCCGCTGCTGTTTCTTCTGATTGGTACACACAGGGTTATAATTTAAATGATTATTGCGGCTGCTGTTGCGGCAACTAACAAAAAATTTATATGGCAGGCGTTGCCTTTCCTTCTGGGGATGATATTTTTGTTGTTGATTTGATAGCCTTTTTCGTTTGGTTTTGAATCTTCTTCTGAAACAACGGTGAAAGACGGAAGGATGCGGCTGATGCGCAACAACAATAAAAAATAATGGTGTTGAAGAATTTTTCCTTCTTCTTTTTCTTCTGTTGCTGCTACTACAGCTACGGCGGCCACCGATAAATAATAATATTGGATGATGGAGGTTTTTTCCTTTTTCTTCTTTGAAAACTACTAATTTGGGAGAAGAAAAAAAACGTGCGTCGAAATTTTCATTGATGCATTGCGTGCTGCGCGATTCTTTATTCGTTTGCAATTGTATTTTTTCTTGCTGTTCTTCCTTCTTCTTTTTCCACAACTTTTTCGACCTTGACACTACTATCTTCTTCTTCGAGAAAAAATAGTAGTAAGTCTTACATTTGCAAGAAAAAAACCACAATCTTTTTGATAGAAGTTCTTTTCGTCTGTTAACACCACCGACGACGTTGTTTCTATTCTTCTTTTTTAAACTCCGCCTTTGATTTTTTAATAGAAAAAAATTTATTTCTTGGCCATTAACAAATGCTGGAAATTTAAAAAATTCTTGAAAAATTTCATAAAAACTTGTATTAAATTCATAAACATAATCATAACCGGTAATTGATGAAGAGGTAAAAGTAGTTGATTTGTTTGTTGCAGCAGCATTGTCCAAATATGACTTTTTTGATTTATTCAATGAAAGAAGAAGTGAATGAAAAAGTAACACCTTTGCAAATATATGCTTCTTTTTTTCTTCTTTTTGCAAAAAATAGTAATTAAAAGGGCGTTGGCCATCATCATTTTTTTGGTATATCAAGAATTTTCTCGATAATGATGAATCAATGAAAATTATTATCAGCAAGTTTAATGTCGATGTCAACAATGTTATTCTTTGAGATGCCTCAGGCGTTGTCAAATTACAAAAAATAATTAAACAGTTACAACTGCCACACCCATTTTTAAACTGTGAAATAATATCTTTTTCCTTTTTTAAAAATAATGATGTTTTCTTTTCCTTGTAAAAATGGTATCGAAGAAAAAGGAAGAAAGAAGGGTCGATGCAGTAAAAAAAACTTTTCGTAAATAAAATAATATCGTTTTTGTTTTTGACATTGGTTTTCTTTTTCGCCCATAAATGGAATGCCAAAATTGATGAATCAGCAAAATAACAACATTTTTGAAAAGAATTCAAATGACGATTCTGATTTTTATCGGAAGCCATAGTATTTCAGAAGAAGGGTAAATATCAAAAGGGTCTTGGAGGGAAAAGAATAATAAGTTACAACAAAAAATAAATAAGATAACCTTATTTTAGGAATAAAAAAAATGTTAAAACTTTTTTGAGGAAAAATAAAATAAATAAAAAATGATGAAGCTTTTCGCTTTTGTAAGAATCACAGTTTTTTTTACAATATGAGGAATAATAAATATGAAGGAAGAAGAAGAAGCCATAAAAGGAAAAAAGAGACCGTTGATATTGTTTTTGTTCCTTAAAACACTTTTAGCAGAAACAACAGCAAAAAAAGGGGGTTGCCGACAACAAGCATAAGCTTGTGCTTGTGCCTGCTGCTGCTGATGATGATTCTGTTAATGCTGACGGTGCATATGTATCGTCAATAACAAAATATTGTTGCCTTCTATGGTTTACGCTTAGTCAGAAGAAAAAAGAGAGAGGAAAAAATACAAAAATGAAAGACAGAAAAAAAAATTTTTAAATGCTTTTTTGATTTACATCAAAAGAATATTGGATTTATAATATCCGATTATCCTAAATATTTTTTGGTTTAAATATTGAAACATGCCTGAATTTTTTAAAATTTTTTAAAAAGCCCTTCACGCATTCAATCACACACACACACACAAAAAAGCAAAATCAACCAAATATATACATGCAAATTTTGGTTGTTTTTGGTTAATAATAAAAAAAAATCCACAGCGATAATAATATTTTAATAATATTAAAAGCAAAAATTTTGTTAACCTGACGCTGAAGCACAACACTCGAAGAAGTTGTAGCAGTTGAAGAAGAATTAATGGCAGAAGCGCCATTTGAAGCAAAGTATGTAGAAGTTGTAGATTCAAACAACAAATTTTTGTTATCACTATTATTATGATGGGAAAGGGCAGCAGCTCGAGCTAAAGCCTCTTGCTGCTGTCGCAATTTAATAACTGAAACCTGGAAATTTAGAATAATTGTCCATATTAGGCCAAGTGTAAGCTTTCCATTTCCTTCAACAATATCTTCTGGACGAATATTAACAACTTTTATCTGCAATTTAAAAATTTATTGTAAGCCTCTAATTTTTAAATATTATGCTTACATTTTTCTTTTTCAAAAATTCTAAAACATATTGACAATTTTGTATTCGATGAAATCTTGTATATCCATTTTCTCGAGGCTAAAAAATTAAAATTTTTATGATGTGTTTTTTTATTTGTTTATCAAAAAACTTTTATGTCTTTTTTCTTTCACTTTTTTTTTCAAACGGAAACATTCTTTATTTTTGTTGACATTTTTATTTTTTATTTTGCAGTAGTAATGATTGTAATTTAGTTTAAAAAGTAAAATTATATAATTTAACGAGGCTTCTCTCTTTCTCTCTCACGCCGAGCAAGAATATAAAAGAAAATGTTTCATCGCTGATGGCGGTAGCGGCCTCCAAAAAAGAATCAAAAATAATATAAAACCGGTTCAATTTCCAATTTAATATCTCCCATTTTTGCGGTGAAAAAATGCTTTCTTTTTGCCTGCCATTTTTCTTTGAAGCAAAAAAAAAGTAAAGTAAAAATGTTTTTAAGGGGTGTAATTTTTTTAAACGTAAAAAAATCAGTTTCTTCAGTTTATGATACCTTTTTTACTGTTTCCGTCTTAAAAAAGGGGTTGAAAAATTATACAAAAAAAAATAGTAATAAGTGCACTTAAGTATTTCTTCCTTAAGAGTAAGGGCAACAAAAGGTCATCATCAAAGGTTAAAAGAGTTCATTTGAAGTCAATTGCAATTACATATATTGCAAAAAAAACGAAAAAACTTTTAAAAAATGTCTGGGTTGGGCAGTTAAAAACAATTTTTTTAATCGCATTTTAACCTTAATTGTTGTTGTTATTTTTCAATGATGAACATTTAATTATGAACGCCTGACCTCATTTTTGACACAATTTTTTTTGCAATTTTTGCAATTTAATTTTATGTAAAAGAACATGAGACTTACCAAAGTTTCACCGGATAAGGCTTCCAAAAGTGCAATTAGACTAAATCCATCTCTGAGATCAACGAATAAATCATCAACACGACGATTTGACTGAAAAAAAAAGAAGAAAATCAATAACTCTTTGATAAAGTTTAATTTTTGTATTTTGCTTTTTGATACTTTTAAGCCTTTTTTGCGTAAAGGTTTTTTTCAATGCTTTTTGAGACGTTTGCAATCTTTTTTTTATGTCATCAAAAAAATTTGTTCTGCTGTTTGCAAAAAAAAAACCATTTTTCTTGCCCAATCTTTTTTTTCAGCCACAAAAAAAAAATATTAGTAGCAACAAATGGTCAGCAAAAAAATAAGTAAAATTTAATTGATGGAATCAAAGAGATAAACAAAAATTTGGAAGGAAACAATTTATCACTCCAACGGACGGGGTCCCAAGGTCAGAAAAAATTGAAGAGGGGGTTTTAATTTAAAGAAATTTAAAAAAAAAGTAAAATGAAACAAATTTTGTAATTTATTATTTTTAATTTTATAAAAAAATACAAACCTTGCTTAAGTGTTTGTTAACCCATTTTGTAAATGTCTTCTTTTGAATGGCATCTCGTTCATCTAAAAATAATTAATAATTACACATTTTAAATATTAATAAATTGTTTAAAAAAGAAAGACTTTGAGACAAAAACACAAAACAAGAAAGAAAGAAAAAAAGATAGATACCAGTTTTTTTGCACCGATTTACTTCTAAAAGTTGAAAAGCTGTAAGGCCATTATTTGAGACTTCTAAATTATTTTCCAATAAAAAGCTTTCAGATCTTGAATGATGAATAATTGATGGAATTCCAAGGCTATTATTGGTATAACTTTCTTCTGTTGTAGAACTATTTTCATGATGTCCACTACTAGTACTATTAACTTCTTCAATATGATGAAAAAATTCAAATGCACTAATCTTTCTTCCACCACTTCGATCCATTATTTTTCAAAAGGCGAAAAAAAAGGAACACTAATATTAAGAATAATAATAATTAGCGGCGGCAAAATACACAAAATCAGTAGAAGAAAGGCATAAAATAACACAAATAAAAAAATTGATACTTTATTTTTTTGTCTTTGATTTTGCGCTTCAACTCTTTTTTTTGCTTATCACAAAAATATTTTAATTTACGCCCATTAAAGTTATTGTCATCGTCAAAAGTTGTTGGAGGAAATGGAATTGAATTGAATTTTTTGGGAGGTGGAATTGGAAGGAATGAAAAATACGGGAACGCAAAGAATTTTTACATTCGAACAGAACAGGAAAAAGAAATATCAGGCAGCAACTATCACCACAATCAGTTTTGCTTAACTAGCTTGCTAGCAAGTCGCCAGTCGGTCGATCGACAAGCTTTTACACGTAAAATAATAATAAAAAAAATAAATTGCGTACAAAAGAGAGTCACAAAAAAGAAATAACAGCTAACAACAATAAAAAAATTTTTTTTAAAAGGTGACACAGCAGCAAAAAAATGTACGTCGTTTTTGAAAATATTTAATTTTTTTTGTTAAAGAAGCAGCAAAAAACCAAGACGAAAAAAACAAGAGCTGAATGAATTTCTTTCTTTTCTTCAAAATCCGTTTCAATTCAGTTCAATTTTGGCGGCATTTTTTTTACTAACAACTGTCGACACTTTTTTTGGCTTATTTGAATTTTAAAAAAATGGTTTTTTAAAATTTATGTTTTTTAGGAAAGAATGAGTAATGCCATTTTTTATTTCATCATCGATTTGCTCGATCCCCCACTATTTTTTTTGAGACAGATGTTTTATCTGTGATGACCATTGAGAGAAAGAGCAACAAGAACAAGAGAGAGAAAAAAAAATCAATCAATATGCAGTTATTTTTTGATCTTTGAAAGTAGGCCCTTGTTCGCTTAAAAACTGAGTTGTTTATTTAAATGGATGAAAAAAACTCTATAATCCTTTTTCTATCAAAAAAAGAGAAGTTGGAAAATATTTGATAAGAATAACAATGAAAGAAAATAGAACAAGAATCAGCATGTAATTCTTAGAATTTAAATAAAGACAAAAAATCAAAGAAAGATGAAAAGAAAACGGAAGGAAATGATTTTAAGCTGACAGTTTTGACAAGATTGAGATTACCTGATAAACCTAATCAAAACCCACACATAAAAAGTGTTCCTGATTTAGCATCTTTTAAATCAAAATTTTAACGATATTTTTATTATTTTCTTACCTTTATATTTTTCTAAATTATTTTCATAATGTTCAAGGCATTCTGATTCAACTGGATCAAGATTATAATAATCTGAAGAAAAATCACTTATATATCCGTTTTGTATCGAATTTGTTGTGGTAGTATTTGAATGGGAAATTCCCGAACCTGGTGATTGTTGAGTTGTTTGTTGATGAAAAGCTGCCATTCAAGCTAATATTCCAGCTTTCAAATAAAAAATGGGGGATGCGAAAAAAAGGGTTACAAACGCATCAGAAATCAAAAAATAAAAGATGCGTTTTTGAAAAAAAAAGAATAATAAAAACAGTAACAAAGAAAAAATTCTTTGTAACACCTTTTTTTGCTGGAGAATAAAGAAGAATCAAAGAATTCACTGAAAAAATTTAAAAATAATAATTAAATTAAGTTTTTTAATGTGACAAAAATATGATAATAATAATTTTATGAGGGGATCAATGAACGGATAAAGAATGAAAAAAAGGGGGATAATTAATAAAATGTGGCATCACACGAAAAAAAGGGAGATTACGCAATTTATGATAAAATACCACCAAAATTATCGTCGATCATCGGTTATGGATATATCATTTTTTCTCGAAAATGAAAGAAACGAAGAATTTTTAATTGCGGCAAAAATATAAAATAAAAAAAGAAATAAAACTGTCTTAAAAAAGGGATAATAAAAACAGTCGGAAATGTTTGTGTTTTTTTTAAAAAGTCATAAATTACTGTTTTATATATTATTTTTGTCAAAACTACTCTTTATGAATCATAGTACACTTTTTTAGTCGTTTTTTGTCCCCAGTCATTTGTTTGATGAAAAATTTTTTGATGACAGACATGGAAAAAAAACTAAAAATTTGAAGATGACAAAATCCCACACAAAAAAGAGAGGAACAGAAAAAATTTTGTATGTTTTTCAAAAAACAAAAAACGCAAAAGTATTTTTTTTGAGGGGTGCAAGGATCTTTTGAATTTTGTTAAATGTGTCGTTGTTTTTTTTAAATGAAAAATAAACGTAAAAAAAGAGATGGAATCAAATTTCTGCTACAATTTTTCATTCAAAAAATTTTAAATTTTTTTATTCTTTTGCCTCCTCCTCTTTAACATAGTGACCGGAAAGCGAAAAATGCCTCCAAATCAAAAAGTTTTTTTTTCAAAATTTTATATATAAGAAAATTGAGGACAAGGTGATTTTAGAGAGAGAAAAATCAGTTTTTTACACTTACTTTTTTTTAACAACAAAAAATATAAGCCCAAAGAGTTGCGCAGAAACGAGAGAGAAAGAGGAAAAAAAGAATATGAAAGCAGCGCCAAAAAAATTTCGTTGGTCTCTCTTTTTTCGTTTTCCCGTTTCTCGCTCGAAAAAATTGCAGAAGGGAAAGGAAAGAGTTGCGCGCTTGCAATAAAATAAAAAAAAAGTGAGTGAATGTTGTAAGTTATAAGGGAATAGTGGGTAGCCTTCCTTCCTTTTTGTCATCGTTGTTGGCCCCGTTCAACACAGGTCAACGATGGTCAATGAGAGAGAAAAAAAGGTGAGGAAGACTTTCGGAGCCGATTCTTTCTTTTTTTTGTTGCCGTTCGATCGCTTTTTTTTATATTTGACTCAATGACAGTAATAAAAAAATAAATGAGGAAAATATATCGATCGAGATCAATAAAAACAAAACAACGGAAAAAAAGAGAAAGAATCAGAGCTTTTTTTAGGGTTGACAAAAATGTATTTTTGTAAAGGAAAAGAAAAATGGCGGCAAAATCAATCTCCTCAAAGACAAATATATAATCGTAAATAAAGATCATTTAAAGACAGGAAATAAATAAATAAAAATATTGCTTTTTCTTAAATAAACGAAAAAAAGGTTCATGTTTCAAAAAAAAGGATCGAAAAAAACTTTTTATGGTCATTTGTAGTTTAAAAAAGGTCAAAAAATTGTTTCAAATTTATATATTTATTTACTTTCATCGAAAAAATGTGTAAATAATTAAACGGATTTAAAAAAATATAATCGCATAAAAATTTTTTGCCAAGGTTGAATAAATAATTAATTATTCAAGTTTAGCACATTTTTTTGGGAGAAGAAAAAATGGGGACCAAAACTGTTTGAAAAAAATCGAAGCAAAAACTGGAAGAATAAATTTTTGACCATTTGGTTACGGTTCCCCATTCTCTCTTTCTCGCTTCCCGATAAATACTCATAAATTTTTTAAGTATTTTTTTGTTCTGTTTTTAAAACCCCCACTTTTCACACTTCAAAAAGATTTCACTCAATTTTAAAGCTTCTTTTTTGGGAGAATTAAGAGTATTATTTTTTAAAAGGGGGTACAATTATTTCACTTGAATTTAAAAATCCGGATAAGAAAAAAAAATTTGATAATAATTCTTTTAAAAAAATTAAAATTTAATTTTTTAACACAGTTCAATAATTAAAAAACGAGCAAATGAATGATTTTTGGCATTTAAATCATTCTTTAAAAAATTTAAATGCCGCAAAAATATCATTTTAGTTAGTTTAAAGTGTGACCTTAAATGCAATTTTTCAAAACAAAATTCAAAAGTTTTATGATTTTATGAAAAATTTAAAAATTTTACGCAGTTTAAACTTTTTTGAGTTGGTTGCGTGTTGATCGATTACAAAAAAGAAGAGGGAAAAGAAAGAGTTACGATCACCAAAAAAAGAAAGTAAGAAAAATATGCGCTCCTTTTTTTACGGAGAGATTTGGCTATAAAAAAAGGAAGAAAAAATTTGAGTGACAAGGTGGCAGGTTTGAGAAAAAAACGCAAGAAAAAAAGAATAATATAAGGTTTTTTAAAAAAAATGAAATACCAAAAACTAAAAAGTAAATATAAAAACGAAGAAGGGTATTAGCATTTTTTTCTTGCGTTTTTTTAGGTGAATTGTGATTCTTGCTTTTAAAAAAAATGAGTGTCTTCAAGCAAGTAAGCTTGAAAAGGATAGTCTTAAATAAACACTTTGCTTCTTTCTTGTCAGTTATTATATCTCTCTCTTCTTTTTTTTGTATCTTCTCTTGTTATTTTTAAAAGAGTCATGAATGAATGAATCAAAAAAATGGAGTCCCATTTCCTCACACATTTTTAAAAATAAAAGTGGACATAATTCGAATAAAAGTGTGGAAAAAGAAAAAACAGTGGTCAGTTTTTTGTTGACCAAAAAAAGAGAGAGTCTCGGACAATGATTGCTGACAATCAAAAAAAATTAAACGCAAAAAAATATAATTTGCAACGAAGAAACCCGAGAAAGAAACAATAATGAGAATTAATATTGAAAAGAAAAAGAAACAATAAACAAATGACAAAAGAAAGATGGGTATTGAAAGAAGAAAAATGGGTATCAAAAATAGAGATTTGTCAGATCTGCGTTTATTGAAATTAATTATTTGAAGTTAGATGTAACTAATTTTGAAATGTTTTTACAAAAATTTGTAATATTCAATTTTCTTAATTATTCTTTAAAGAACATGATACTGTCATCTGAACTTGAAAAAAAGAGAAACAATGACCGATGATTTTTTTCGAACAAAAAAAACAAGAAAAATTATTAAATTTGCAGAAAAAACACAAATCATTGAATTAAAAAAATAATAATGAACGACTAAAAAACTTTAAGAAGAGAAAAGTAGACTATAAAAAACTGGAGCTTCTAAACAACTTTTCTTTCATTTTTGTTTTGTTAGTTTATCGGATTTTAGAATTCATCACTCTTCTGTTGGATGCTTCTGCTGCTTGCATTCCTACGACGATAATCTCCCATAAAGCATCGACTAATAAATTTTTTTCTTCGTCTTGATCTTTTCCGTTTCCCTTTCTGATGCTGCCTGCATCTCAAGCACATGAAAAATTTTTTCATCATTTCTTACAAATCTCAAAAATGGTCAAACAAAATGAATCAGTTTTAACAATCAGAGAAACAGAAAAAATGATTTTAGTAACAAATGTTTAGAAAAGAAAAAAGCTTTGTCAAAATTGAAATCCAAAACAAACCTTTATTTTTTAAAATCATTCGATCATGTTTATCAAGGAGTCGTTTTCCGATTGATTGAGATTGAATCCAAATATCCACTTCTGAAGACGATTCATATCTTTCTTCATAGGTTATCCTTGGATCACCAGGAATTCGGGGAGGAAATTTTGAAATTGAAGTTGAAGGTTGCAATGGATTTGCATTTCCATCTAATCTCGTTTCAGATTTTGATACCGTTGCTTGCGTATCATAATATTTTCGTCTTTCCATTGAACTTGTCCTAAACAATTTTTTTAAATTTCTTTTTAAAAGGTTTTTGGAAAAATAAAAGTTCACATTGATTAAAAGATTATTATTTGCTTAAATGTATTCGAAAATGTCTTTTGAAAAAGAAAAAAATAAATTTTAAAAAATTCGATTGCTGTAGCTACAGTATCAAATCAAATTTGGTTTTAATATATTGGAAAATTTAAAAATTTATAATAAAAACTTTAATAATTTGAAAAAAAAAAAGAAACAAACCTTGAATATTGATCAACACTGTAAGAAGTTGGTTTTCGAACGGAATTTCTTCCAAGTGTTGCGTAATGTTCACTCTGAGATTCACTTGGACGTCGATATCTTTCTTCTCTTTCGAAAGTACTAAAAATTTATTTATAAAATATCTTTTTTTTAAAACATAAAAAATGACTCAGAAAAGGAATATAAAATGGATGAGAGAGAGAGAAGACAAGCTTAAACAAAAATGAGATATTTCGAAATACATTTTTTTTAAATTTTTGCAGCAAAAAAAGGGCCGTAACAAAAACTAAAGAAAGTAAGTAATTCTTCAATTTTCACTTTTGGAAAAAATGAAAAGTGTAAAAAAGCGATTCTTTGAAGGAAAAAAGAAAACGGAATTAATTTTATTCTTTGCTTTGTTTTACGCGGAAATAATCAACGAAGAAGCTTCTTTTTCTGCTACCAAAAAAAGGGATAAAGCGGCAAAAAAAAACAGATGAAAAATAAATCGACCTTTTTTTCGCTTTTCCAAAAAAATATATTTACGAGAAACAGGTGACCAAATGTCCGCTTTTGTAAAAAAATGTAATTATTGGAAACGGTTTTTATATATTTTTTAAAGTATTGATTGAAAATTCAAAAAAATGTTTAATAAGAAACTTTAAATGTTTTCCAAAGTTATACAATTTTACAGTAATCCAAAATAGAATGCCACAAGGTTTTGTTTTCATAAATTATCTTAAGCCACTCTTTCGAAATTTATTAAATGGTTTTAAAATTTGAAAAAAAATTTATAATGAAAAAATTTCATAGTAATCAAAAATTTAGTTTTGTAATTTTTTACTGCATATTTGAATTTTTTTTATAAAAATAAATTATATAAATGATATGTATTTTAAAACTTACTGATATTCTCGATGTTCGTAGCATGTTTGCGGGGGTATTTCAGCTTCAACTCCAAATACCGTTGTTTGTGAAGAATTGACTGTTATTGGAGGTTGAAGCTTTTTCTTTTTTGTTGTTAACCGATTCAATGAATTTAAAGATTTTGTCGTCCAATAATGTATTGAAGTTGAAGAAAATTCAAAAAAGCTATGATTTTGAGATGAAGAATTTGATGTTCGTTTATTATTATTACTATTAATAATATTTGTGCCATTTTTGCCATTTCCATTAAATGAAGATTGATAATTTGAACCCATATTTTTTTCGTAATAAATATTTAAAAATATATATAAATTATTTAAATCGTATAAACATAATAATAATAATAATGGCGTTGATTTTTGTATAAAAAATGGCTGCAAAATAAGTTTTATTTTTTTCGAACACAAACCTTTCAATAAAAGTTTTTTTCAACGAAAGTTGCATAAAAATAAACTCGGAAATGGGAACGACGAAAAAAAAAAGAACGGTACAGCTGTTTTTCGTCAAACAACAAAAAAAAGTTTAATGAAGATTTTCAAGGAGGAGGCAAATAAAGATAAAAAAAGAAGATCTTAAGCTTTATTAACCACAGTTAAAAGAGGAAGAAAAAAAATTATATGTATAAAAAATGGAATAAAAAGCAAAAATATAAAATCGGTTAAAGGGGTTCGCAAATAATAATAAATAAATATAAACTGAAACAACATGAATGCATTTGGATTTTTGGAGAAAAAAAGGGGATAAAAGAACACAGGTTGTCTCAGATTTTTTTATGTTTGAGTCAAAAATAATGTTTGGATTTCATTTTTTTTTATATTTTTTTGGATGAGAGCCGTCAAACAAAGGTGAAGAAAAAAAGAAAGAAGAGGAAGCAGCATCAAAAGCAGCTAAACATTTTCATCAACCTCCAACACTGTTACCTTCCCTTTATCTTCAAAGAAGAAGAACAACAACACAAAAAAAAACTTTTCTTGTTGGTCAAGTGGATTGGCACATAAATAAAACATGTCAAACAAAAAATCTTAAATTAAATCAAGTCATTTTTTATGTCTGCAAAAAAAATTAATAAAACAAAAAAAATGATGCCATTGCCCAAAGGCCATTCCAGCGGCTAACAAACGATCAATGCTGCAAAATTTATGGTTGACAAAAATCGAAAAAGAGAAAGAAAGGGTCAACTGTCATCAAATTTTTTATTTTTTTAAGCTAAAAAAATGAGGGAACAGCATAAATCAGCCAGCTGTGCTTAACAATTTTAAATGATGAAAAAAATAAATGATTTTTTCTGTCTTTTGTTTTTGCTTATGAGAAACTAACTAACTTTTAAGGCCCCCACTGTTTTTGGTTGAGAAAAAAAAGAGAACACGCCGAATCACTCATCTTTCTTTTTTTCCATCATCATCAATGTTTTCATCAACAAAAACAATCATCATCGCCAATGGCTGCGCGGCCTCAAAAAAAGTTGTTCCCACGAAAAAAAATAATTGTTTAAGGAAAGTAAGTTTTTTCCACGAAAATTATAGTCAAAAAAAGAAAAAAAAAGGTTCTTTTTTATAAGTTAGTTATAGAAAAAAGAAAGAGTAAAGAAAAGAAAAGAAGATGATGATGATTCCTGTCCAAAATATATGGTCACTCCTTTCCTCTTTCCTTCAATCAACCAAAAATAAAAATATGAAGTAAATACACTTTTTTCGTCAGAAAAAAATATATAGATTTCTCTCTTTTTTACAAAAATTCATCCCTCCTTTTCCTTTCATGGAAGTCTCTCAAACATTATATATGCCGCCTCACCTTTCATAGTCATTTCTCTCTTCTCTCATTTTTCACGCTGCAGCCGCCAAACACAAAAGTCAACCGATTTGAACGCAAAAAAATATATATCGTTCTTTTTTTGATACTCCGGAAATTCACTCTTCACCGAAAAAGAAAGAGTGAAAGGCTCTTTTTTTAAATGCAAATCCGTCAAAAAAATTTTCACTTTTCAAAATTTTTGCACAAAAATATTCCAGCAAAAAAATTGAGGACATTCTTTTTTTTCTGCTTTACTGTGTTCGCTTTTTTGGAACTTTTAAAAAAGAGATATCCGGATATATATGGGTTAATCTGAGCTTAAAATAAATGTTTTTAAAAAAACAAAAGGCTCTAAAAATAAACAAAAAATATTTTTTCTAAAGCAAAGCTAACATTCATCTATATTTTTTACGGAAAAAAAGATGGTTGCCAATGGAAACACTTTTTTTCTTGAATTACAGAAAAAAAAAGTTCTGAATCACGGCTTCTTTTTCGTCGATGTTGCTGTAATCGAAGTTGTTGTTGCTGTTTTCTTAAATCAGAGTCGGAGTCACTCCCATTTCCGTGTCTTTCTTTGACCATTGCCTTTTTGAACAAAATCACTTTCGTTTTTTTTTTTCAAAAAAAGACACAATTCGAAAAAAGATTTTATTAGCTTGTAAAAAAACATTTTGTTTGTTGATATAAAATCAATCAAAAAAGAGAGAAATTGTAAAATTGTCATGTATAAAAAATTATTAAACAAAAAAAATGCACACTAAAGCTACAAAAAAAATCTCTAAATTCTATGACGAAATATAAAAATAAAAATTTTTGTTAACTTTAAAAACAATATGCAATTCACAGGCTCATTTGGCTTTTACTTAAGAAGTTTTTGGGACGCGGGCAAAGTACCGGGATAAAATGGATATACCAAAGGGTTTCAAATAATCATCTAAATCATTTGTTTAAATCTGTGTCACAAAAAGTTTTAAAAATTTTTGAAATTTTTGATTTATTTAAAAAAAGGGTGATGGGACAGTTTTTCAAATGTTTCACTTTATCACTTTATTGCTTTTTTTATGTAAATTAAAAGCTTTTAAGCTTTTTAAAAACCTATAAATGATGCGCAAAATAGCCTAAAAAATCGAACTATCGACTGTTGAGCTGAGGATAAAAGAAAACAATTCAAAATTTTGGCAGAAAAAAAGTGTTCTTTGAAATCCAATAAAATATATAAAAGGTGCGAATTTCATCATTATTAGTTAAATTTGTTGTAACTAATTGCAGCATTTTTTATTTAGCAAAAAAAGATGAATTTATCGAAAATTGTAAGTTATTTCGTACAAATATATTTTACGATCAAAATATTCATTTTTAGGAAATACCAGTTTCAATGCGAAGTTTCAAAAGCAGAAATTCAAAAAGCAATTCAAGATGAAAATTATATAATCAAATCATTTCCACTTAAAGAACTCTTTGGTATAAAATATTTTCTTCTAATTTTTCGCAAAGAAAATGATAAAATTCTTATTTATCTTGGAATTAAGATGCAAGAACCAACGCTAATCACAGCCAAATTCAAAATTTCTGTTATTCCTATAAATAATTGGAAAGAAGAACTTTGTGAAAGAATTTTTAAAAAAAATGCAGAATGTTGGGGAGGCCCTCTTTGTAAATATGAAGAATTTTATAATCCTGCAAATAATATTTTTATTGATGATTACATTTATATTACATTGGAAGGAATTTTAAGTGTTGAAAAAGAACAAATCTGTGTCCCAAGTAAACTTAAAAATCCTAATAAATTGGGTGAAAATTTGATATTTATTCTGAAAACGGAAAAAAATGTAAAAGCAAGTTTATTACATTTTTTTAAGTATCGGCTTTTTCTGATATTTGACATTTTGATGAAAAAATTTTTACAATATCTGTTATTTTAAGGTTCACAAATTGATAGTTTCTGCAAAATCTCCAGTTTTTGAAAGAATGATTCTTTCTGGATTAAAAGAATCAAGAGAAAATAAAGTTCTGATTATCGATTTTGATTTTGAAATTATTGAATTAGCAATAAAATTTTGTTGTGGTATTTCAATTACAAATCAATAAATTGTTTCAAATAGTATAAAACTTCTTCAATTTTCTGATAAATATGATATTTCTGATTTAAAAGTAAGTTTCTTTTAACATTTGTATTACTGTTTTTATATTTTTTTTTAGGAATCAATGGAAGAATATTTTTTTTCTTTTTTTTTAGGAATCAATGGAAGAATATTTATTGAATGAAAAATCACCAATGAATATTTGTACAATCGTAAATGCTTCAATTTTAATGAATTCAATTAAACTTCGTGAACAATGCTTTGATTTTATTCTTGAATGTATAAAAGGACAAACATTTATCAATGATTTGGAAAAATTGGATAAAGATTTTTCATTAAATTTAATGAAGAACTCTTTTTCTGTTTTTAATGTTTAAACTTTTGTTGATTTTTTGTTATGTTATTTGTTTATATTTAAATAAAACATCGTTAGACCAAACAGTTTATAAAAATCATTAAACAAAAAAAAACTTTACAATAACGCGGTAAAATTTATAGAAAAATAAGTGGTAAATTTACAGGTACACTTTGAGGTCGGCAAAATGGACAATTTTACATTGAAAATTTACATTTTCTATTTAAAATAACAAAAATTCATTAAAATATATTTTTTCAGTTTTTTTCACTGAAGTCAGTTTTGGACACTAATTTGTCGTTTCCGTTTTTCGAAGAAAATTATATCAGAAATCATAAAAAAAGTTAGTCTTGTAGATATAAAATCAGTCAAAAAAGAGAGAAATTGTAAAATTGTCATGTATTATAAAATCATTAAACAGAAAAAATGCACACTTTTATTTCAAAAATAATGTCTCTAAATTCTATGGCGACATATAACAATAAAAAATTTGGTTAGTTTTCAAAAAAATACTATTGTATAAATCATTTATTGAGATAGTTTTCCTTGTCCCATTGTTTTCAAATCAGGAGATACCTAAAGAATTAATTGTTTAAAAATGTATACTGTGGAATTACGGTATTAAATTTGCTTACCTTGAAAGCACAACCGGTTGCATTTACAATATCTTCAACCTTCAAATCTTCACGAACTTCTAATAAAATTAAGCCTTCATTTTTATCAACATCAAATACAGCCATATCAGTAATAATTCGGCTAACAACACTTTTTCCAGTTAAAGGTAAATTACATTTTTCCAAAATTTTTGGTTCTCCTTTTGCTGTATGTTCCATTGTAACAATAACTCTTGAACCAGGTGCAGATACCAAATCCATAGCTCCACCCATTCCTTTTACCATTTTACCCTATAAAAAATATATTCAATAAATGCCACAGTATTCACCTTTGAAAAAATAAACTTACAGGAATCATCCAATTTGCTAAATCACCATACTGTGAAACTTGCATTCCACCCAAAAGTGTAATATCAATATGACCTCTAAAAACATAAATTAAAATTTTGTATTTAACAAAAAAAACGTTCACATACCCTCGAATCATAGCAAATGATTCATCACTGCCAAAGATTGAAGCACCAGGAAGCAAAGTAATTGACTCCTTACCAGCATTAATTAAATCAGGATCTTCATTGCCTTTCTTTGGATAAGGACCCTGAAACATGTTCGTACATATTTTAAGAACATAAAAATGTAATAAAACTTACAACACCAATAACACCATTTTCAGATTGAAGATGTACGGTAATTCCTTCTGGGATATAATTTGGAGTTAAAGTTGGTAAACCAATGCCAAGATTAATATACATTCCATCTCGAAATTCTAAAGCAGCACGTTTTGCAATAATTTCACGAGTTTTTGCTGCAGGAGTTTTAGCTTCTTGTTTTGGACCATCATCACTGAACATTGGCCGTTCAATAGGTTTTTTATATGATTCACCTTTTAGCAATCTTTGACAATAAATTGATGGAATATGGACATCATTTGGAGCAATGGTTCCAACTTCAACAATTTCTTCAACTTCAACAATTGTACATTTTGATGCTTTACACATTGCATTATTGAAATTTCCAGCTGTCCATCTATAATATTACCGTAATAACAAAAATTTAAAATAAAGACAAACCTAAATTGTATATTTCCTAATTTATCTGCTCTCCATGCTTTAATCAATGAATAATCACCGGTAATTGCTTCTTCCAAAACATAATTTATTCCATTAAACTTTCTTGTCTAAAAAATTCAGATATTTCTTTCTTCAAAAATAAAAATAATTACTTCTTTTGGAGATGATGCAATTTCAATTTGAGCTTTCTTTTCTGCAGAATATTTAATTGGTGCACCACCTTCTTGAATTAATGTACCGTATCCAGTTGGAGTATAAAATGCTTAAGAAGTTAATTTAGACATCTCTTAAAAAATAAAAGAGCAACGATACCTGGAACACCAGCCCCACCAGCTCGTATTCTTTCAGCAAGAGTTCCTTGTGGTGTAAATTCTAACTCCAATTCACCGGCTAAATATTGTCTTGCAAATTCTGCATTTTCTCCAACATAAGAAGCAATCATTTTTTTAATTTGTCGAGATCGTAACAACATTCCAAGTCCAAAATTATCTATTCCTGCATTATTACTAACACACGTAAGATCTTTGACACCAGTTTTTGCTAAAGCAGCAATTAAATTTTCTGGAATCCCACAAATTCCAAATCCACCAACAAGTAATTTTGAACCGTCTGGAATATCTTTAACTGCAGCTTCAGCCGATTCAAAAATTTTAACATTTAGCACACGAGTTGTTGAAAAATTTGCTTTTAATATTGAACTTTTTCGTGGAATACCCAAAAGAAGAGTTGATGGGCGAAGAAGCATTCTTTAAATTGATGCTGGTATTAAACCTGAAAACAAAAATGTAATCAATTGATGAAAAAACACACGCACTTTGAAACATTTTGTTAGAGGTAAAAGAAAAAAGTGGAAAGGGTTAAAGGCTCACAATAAGTGTAATAATATTTAACGCGGTGTTAAAAACACGTGCTGACTGCTGCTTTTGTTACTGCTGAAGACAAAGGCAGCAGCAGACAGGTTATTTAACTAACACAAATCACAAAAAAAAAGTTTATGCAAAGTTTTAAAAAAAAGAGGATGCAAAGAGCCACCAAATTTGAGTCCAAAAAACATTTAAAAAGATAAAAGGAAAAAGTGACGATCTTGGGCGATAAACATTTTGCTATTTATATAGGTAAAAAAAATTCTTGAGTGATCATTGCTTTCAAGATCTTAGATATGTGATCGTTCAATACACATTGATCAAAATGAAAAGAGTTTGTGTTTTCAAATTAAAGATGTTTTTTGTTAACTCACAGATGTAACACTTTTAAACAAAAAATATTTACTAAGTTTTAAAATGACAGTAATTTTTAATTATTTTTGTTTAAATTTTGCGGTAATTTTTCGTTAAATTTTTTTGCAACACAATGTTTTGGCACTGTAATTCAAAACGCCAAAACAAACCAGAGAAAACAGAAATTTGTTTGAAAAACTTTTTTTTGTGGTTTTCGAAAAATTGGATTTCACTTTTTTTTTCTTTTTCTTCTGTTGCATCTGCTTCTTTTCTCTGTCTTTCATCTTCTTTTACACACATACTTTACGTGGTTTTACTCGAGATGAAAAATGCTCGAACAAGTTTTTACCCACACTTTTTTGTCTCTCAAAAAAATTCTACGCTGTTGCTAGGGATTTAATTTTTATCGAATTTTTATTACTTTTTTTTAAAAAGTGATTCACAGTTTTTTAAAAATTTGTTTCGTGTCATTTTTTGCAAAAATAGTCCTTGCATTTTTTCAAAAAATTTAATCAGTCCAAAGAACATTCTTCCCTTTTTTCTCTGATTTGTGATGTATCAGGGTTTAAAAGTTAACTATAACCTTTCTTTTTTTATCAATGGTTACAGAATGTCCTTTGTCTGTCGTGTTTTTTTCGCGTAGGACATTACTTTCTTCCTTTGATTTTCGGCGGTCAAAGGAAAAGACTAATTTGTTGTGATTAAATTTGTCTGTACAAAAAAAAAGATGTTTATGATATGGTATTTAGATGCAAAAATGATTGATTTATCGCAGCTACCTGGTAGCTTTTCACCTGATTACTGGCCTGAGCCATTTTGGCCAATTACTGTAGTTTTTGCAATATGGTTAATAAATTTTCTCAAAATATTTAGTTATCCTGAAGAACCAAAAGTTTATTTAAATGAAAAATCAAAAAATGGAAATCATATTAAAGATGTTCTTGATAAATGTCCAATTATGAAAGAAAAGTATTGTTTTATAATAAAACTTTTATTTTAATATTTCAATTTTTCAACTATTTTTTTTAGGTATTATCCTTGTCTTTTGTGGGGAAAGAATGGACATATTCAAACTGCAACATATGGTATCTTGGGACATTCAACGCTAAAAAGAACATTTGATCGTCGACATGCTGTTAAACTTGATGATGGAACTACAGTACTTTTTGATGTTTTTGAACCAATTGAATCACATCCAACAGGAAATGATTATACATTTGTACTTTGTCCTGGTAAATTTTCTTTAACTTCTGCTACAACAAATGTTACATTTTTTAGGAATCGCAAATACCTCTGAATCTAATTATATTCGAACTTTGGTACATTCTGCACAAGAAAATGGATATAGGTGTGCTGTGCTAAATCATCTTGGAGCTCTTAAAGATGTTCAACTAACTTCTGATCATATTTTTAATTATGGTAGTACTGCAGAACTTGAAGCGATGATGAAAGTAGTTGCAGAAACATATCCATTAACAAAATTTATTTCAATTGGATTTTCAATGGGAGGAAATGTTACAACAAGGTAATTCTTTGTATCATCTGCTACAGTAACTGTAATGTTTTTCTTAGATATTTGGCAAAAGCGCCTGAAGAAATTAAGAAACGAATATTATTGGCTTTATCTGTAGGCCAGGGATATTGTGCAACTGCATCTGGGCCATGCTATCATGAATGGGAAAATGGAAGAAGGGTATACAATTATATTATTACAGAAAATATGAAAAGATTACTTCGTCGAAATTATGATAAAGTTGTATTACCCCATGTTAAAACTGGTCTTGTTGATGAACAAGTTTGTATTATTAAAAATTTTATTTTTCATTAACTTTTGACCTTTTTAGAGGTTATGGGGTGCCACATCTTTGGTCGTTTTGGATGAAGTTTATAATCGAAGAGTATTTGGATTTAATTCTGTTGATGATTTTTACAAATATGTTTCATCTCTTCCACTTATTCCAAATATTACAGTACCAATGATATTTTTAAATGCTCTTGATGATCCAATTGTTCCCGAAGTTTTATGGAATCCTGTAAAAGAACTATGTGAATCTCATCCACTTCATACTTTTATTCTTCTCAAACATGGTGGACATTTAGGGTTTTTGGAAGGAAAATCAATTAAACCCAATTCTGTGACATGGCTTGATCGATTTATTCTACAGTTGAGTGAAGCGACTATTCAAATCTTTGATGAATAATTTAATCTTACCGGTTTTAACTGTAATGCATATTAAATTAAGCATTTTATTCTATTTTTTATTTGGTAAAACTCTTCTACGGATTCCATGGCTTTCGTTTGAGTTTTTTCAAATTCTAGTCTATTTTTTCTACAACAAACTTTCTCTATCTGATATTAATTAATTAATTTAATATGATATTTTTTGCGTGTAGTAATTTATTTTCCATTGTTTAATTTAATTTTGATATATTTTTTAAAAAGTGATGAATAAAGTACCTTTATAATTATAAATTTGGAATATATCCGATTGCTGCATTAAAATACACATAAAAATCGATTGCTTCCGAAAATATTCATATGTTATTTGTTTTTCGACAGCTGCTGCAAATATAAAAATAAAAAAATTTGGATAAAAAAGTTTTCTACTTTTCATGCATGCACCCTGCGTGTATTTTTTATGTTTTTTGAATTTAAAAACTTTTTTCAGCTTTTTTTCTTTGGATTCTGAAAACAGAATATTTGTATGTAATTTTTTTCTGGTAATTTTGTAACTATTTTATAAAACGAAAAACAATGTCAATTATTAATCGACTTTTACCATTTTGGAAAACGTAATACTTTCTATTTGTTATAGCGTGCTTGTTTAGCTTCTTTTTTTCTTTCACATCCAAAGTTATAAGTTTCTTGCACCAAAAAAACAGAATCAGATATCCACATTTTGCTTTTAATTCTTTTTCAAATGCGTTATTTTTAATTAGTGCTTGTAGTTGTGCTTCTGCTTTTATTGTTTTTTATCCGATTACAGCTTTTTCACATTTCAATTTTTTAGAACTTTGAAAGATAATTGCCAACGTACATTTCCTTCGATTTTTCGTTGGTTTGAACAATTTTTTAAACCAAATCAAATTGAATTTTCATCTTCCAATCAACCTGCTACTCCATCACAAGTTCCAATAAAACCAATTCAACAAAATTTGACAAAATCTGAAGGAAATATGAATTTAACACAAGTTGCTCGACTCGTTACTCAAGTTTGTATTTTATTATTATTTTTAAATGTATTTAAAAAATGCTTTTAGTTATCTTCAAAACATCGAACTCCATCAATTAAATTTCTTGGTCCACGAACTCCAAAACCAAAATATGATGCGTATGTTTTTTATATGATTTTTACATTTTCACAGTATTTATTTTATTTTTAGAAATAAATATCCGATGAAAGTGCAATCTACCAGTAGCAGTAGTTCCAGCAGTACCAATGTATCTTGTAAGTTCTTTTTACTTTATTATTATAAGTGAATACTGTAACTTTCTTTAGCTGCACCCGCGAAGATATCATCAATTGGTAAAATTGGTACAACTGCAAGAGGAACCGGAATTGATGAATCTCAACTTCCACTTCGTTTTCGTCGTCGTCCAATTGATGAAGAAGAAATTGCAATTATTAATGTAAGTATTTTAAAGGTTATTTTTCAAAAAAAACAATAACAACATTAATTGTTCATGCTGGTGACTGTTGCTCTTAGCAACAGCCCGTGCTTATTTTTTGTTTAAGAAAATTTAGTGTTTCTACTTTTAAAAGAACTTTCGAAAACTTTTAACCTAAGCTTATCCATAAATTTCTTTTTCAGAATGGTGGTCGTCTTTAAAAGTGCTTTATTATTACTTCATTGATGTAGAATCGTAGAAATATTGGCATTAGGCTTTTTTTTAGTATACTTATATCATAAAATTTTCGTTATTGTGATAAACAAGGTGACAACTGGTTTAAATTTCTTTCTGAATAAAGTTTATGCTTTTACGATTTGTGTTTTGAAAAACTGAAAGTCGTTTAATTCGATTGAAATATTTTTTTCATTACTGTAGCTTTATTTTCATAAAAATTTATTTTCAAAAATGTTGTATTTAGATTTTAATAAATAATTTAAATATTTCCTTCCATGATCGAATTCTTGTTTTCATTTAATTCATTCATTGTCAAATATGTCATCGGCTCAACCGTCTGCAACAACAGATCTTGATGCCACAGATCTTTCTTCACTTTTTACATATTTGATTGAATTATGTTCTACAAAATCTGATTCAAATGAACAACAGTCTATTGCCCAAGGTAATTATTTTCAGAAATCTTACAATTTCAAATAGTTGATTTTAGTTATTCGTCCATTATTCACAAAATCTTTGGAATCTTCGCCATCATTTTATCGATTTTTAAATCCTCTAGCATCAACTCCAAAAATAAATAAGAAAAATGGTACAACAAAAAGAACACCAGCAGCTTCAAATAAAAAATTGGTAATTATTTTTCTAGCCCTTTAAGTATACTGTATTTTCATTTTTTAGAAAAAGAAACCTTCAAAATCTCCACAAAGAAAAAGAAAAGATTCCATACCTGATGGAGGAAGTGCTGCTGCTTCATCTCGTCCATCATCAGCAAAAGAACGACAATCAGAATCAGAAAATATTTCATTAGAGAATCCAGCAGTTCCACATATGTCACAAGATGAAGTGATATTAAAATTATTAAAAGCAATTGAATTTTCTCAAGATGAAGTTGCAACAATTGTATTATGTTCATTATTAAGAGGTTATGCGGTTGCTTGCAAAGATCCTGGTAAAAAATTACTGTAATTTATAATTACAACACTAAATAAAAACATTTTAGTTGGTCAACGACGCCTTCGTCGGCTGGTAAGACTTGATGCAGCAAATTATTGTCTTCGAGCAATGCGTCCACTAATGTCTGAAAAGAATCCATCACCGCTTCAAATTTTGGCATGTGATGCTTTAAGTTTAGCTTTGATTCATGTATCAGCAAAAGATCGAAAAATAACATTAAAAGTTCGACTTTCTGGTATGATTCCATTATTTAATCGAAGAATTATGGAAGCTGAACGACTCTGGACTTCTTCAACACTTTTACGCTTAGTTTGTCGATGCTGTCTCCGATCAGGTAATTATTTATTGAATTTATAGGCATGCTTTATTGATTTTTATGTCGTTTTTTAAAAAATAGAAAGTATAATAGGTCAGTTGTCTGTGCCTTAAAAAATAGAGCCAGTTGCTTGATTTAATGTTTTTTTTCGCATGAGATTTGGTAATTGCTAAGGATATATTTTTTTATTTGCTTATACTGCACTTTCTTTCGGTAAAAATTTTACCCTAAAACGGCTATTTTATTTATGAAAACTGATGTGGATTACTGTAACAAAAATTTTGAAGACTTTGGTAATAAATTTTTATGATCTTTTTAACCAAAAAATTTGTTTTTAAATTTTTTTAAAGAACAGCTGCGTTTTTTTTGACTTTTGCAAACTCTTTTGATTTTATGTTTGACAATTGTCAAAGCTAAAGTCAGCAAGCAAAAAATAATATGTTGAACTTTCCTTTGTGTGTGAAAAAGCAAACATTCATCGAATATTGCGCAAATTATCTTGTTTCAAATGAATGTAGTTCAAAAGCAAAAAATACTTTTTTGAAAGCTTGCTAAAAAATTTAAAGTTGTTGATTTTTTGTGTCTGAATGAGTAATTTGTATTTATTTTTTTTCAGTTCGAAATGCACAAGTAATGGGAAATGCGGATAAGAATTTTGCTGAAAGATTTGTTGCAGTTTTGGAAGCCTATAATGGAATTGAATTTCAAGCATATTCAGAAGCCAAAGCATTTGCGGCAGGTGAAATTGAATCCATGTCTTATGAAACAACATCTCAAACTCTACTTCCATTTGAAGGTGATGCCGAATTTGAAGTCAATGCTGCTGCAAATGAAGCGGCACTTAAAATGGCTCGATTAATTGAAATTTTATATCTTGTTTCTAAAAATCGTAAGTTTTTTTTATTTAATTAACAGCTGCCATTTTTTAAAGTAATTCAATTTTTTTCAAATTTTTTTACTTTGGAAAGTTTATTTGATTAGTTTTTTATTTCCCTACTGTAAGCTTTTGACTTTTAATTTTTGTTGAAACTTTATCTAAAATGTTTTAAACCGTAACTTTGAATTGATTTCTTTCAAAAAAAGAGATACACTTGAAACTTGAAGACGTTTACGTTCTTTTTTTTATTTATGTGCCCTAAGATCGAAGAATAAGCTTACGAGCTAAACACAGCTGGAGACGAAGGAGAAAAAAATAAAATTGCAGCACACAAAAACCTCTCCATCTCTTTTATATGTATGCTTTACTTCCTCGATTTTAATTTTTTTTAGGGTTAAAAAATAGCCGCAAATATTTTGTTTTGTTATTTTGAAGAAAAAGTGATAAAATAAAAATGCCCCTCTTTTTGTGATCTGTCAAATAACCCCTCGAGCACATTTTTATTGTGATCGAAGATCGCAAAAAAATTAGAGGGATTTTAGTCATCAATTTTTTGAAGTGACTCTAAATTATTATTTTTAAGGAAAAAATAAATCTCAACTATTGGAAAAGGGTATCCTACAAGTTTTGGTAAAAATTTACAATAATCATTTTGATCGAAGATTCTCTGAAATAATCAATTTGGAAGTAGCCGCTTTAATCGTTGCATGTTTCCGGCAATTTTGTAAATTGAGTATGTTTTTGAAAAGAAATATTACTTCCTTTTTTGAAAATATTTTTTTTATTCAAAAATAACTCTTTTTTTAGAAAAAGGAAAAGAAACTTTAATGGGATTAAATGGGCTTTCACTTTGTGAATCATCAATTCGACATTTAAGTGATGAACGTCGAAAACTTCAAAGCACAAAACATGTTGCTCTTGCACCAATTATTCAACTTCAGGTAAGATAATATTTTGTGTCTTTTGTTTGTTTAAGTTTGTTTCAATTTCTCAAGATTTGTTGACTGAAAAATGGAAGTGAAGGATTAAAATTTGCATGTCTTTTTCTTTCAGGATTCACTCTGTGCATTAACAATTCGATGTTTGCCACCTTCTGTATTTCCAATGTCATCAAAAACTCCATTTCCACTTTCATATCCATTACCAATTGATAAAAAGGCAATTGCAAATACAGCTGCAACAAATCGACAACAAGCAAATACATCATTGCTAAATCGAACTCTACGAAATTCTTTAACAAAATCACCTCTAAAAACTCCAGCAAAATCAAAAAGCCGTAATAAAAGTGTTGATTCTGCAGCTGCTGCAGCAGCAGTTGATAGTGCATTGGATGATGATGGATCTCCAAGTAGTGGTATGTTTTTGCAATTAAAGCTTTTTTTAAATATGATTACGGTACTTTAGATGAAGATTTTGGTGATGAAGAAGATGAATCATTAAAATTTTTTAATTCGACTCTAAGTCAACATTCTTTAATGGGTGGAATTGATGATATTGCTATGCTTACACCAGCTTCAGAAGAAGAAAATGATTCAGATAACGCTTTTACAAAAGATGGAAATAGTAATCGTCGAATTTTACGCTCTGATACTGATAATGCATCAAAAGATGGAGATTTGGGAAAATATTCTTCTTTAAAAGTTTCAGAATTAAATGCAAATTATCGTTCATTTTTTACCGAATACGAAAGTGGTGCATGTTCGCCTGAAATGAGTTCAAAGCAGCGTCGAATGACTATTGCAGAACCGAAGCATCTTGATTTTATTGAATTAATTACAGAACAATCACAGGTTTGTCTTTTTTTTTCTGTATTGTAAAATTTCTTTTTTTTTTATTTTAGAAAACTCTTTCTGTTGGTGATTTTGTTAAAATACCGTATCCAGATTTATGTGAAATGGATATTGATCTCGAACAGCAAGATCTCATTTCAAATCCTGAATCAATGAGAGAAGCAATGATACAAGAAATGGCGAGGTTTCGACTTGAAAATCAATTTCCACCTCAAATTGTTTTTGATTTGGATAAATTATTATTAGAATCATCAGCTAAAAAATCTCCATCTTCAACAAAACCTTTATTATCAAATAGTGATCTTGAAATTATTGGTAAATCAAATTCACAATCTGAACATTTATTATTTGAAAGTCGATTTGAATCAGGAAATTTACGAAGAGCAACAAGAATTGCAGAAAATCATTATGAATTAATTATTTCACCAGATATTAATCAACGAAATGCACATTATCAATGGTTTTATTTCCAAGTTTCCAACAATAAATCAAATATTCCATATACTTTTGAAATAATTAATTGCCTTAAAACAACTTCAATGTTTTCACAGGGTATGCAACCTGTTCTCTTTTCTGTTACGGAAGCACAAAAAGGTCGGCCTGGATGGGTTCGTGCAGGTTCATCTGTATGCTATTACCGTAATCTCTATGTTCCAAGAAGTGATTCATCTGCTGCAGATGATTCAGATCCAATTGTTGTTGATAAACCAAAGAAGAAAGGAAAGAAAATCTCTGCCACTGATGCAAATAATAATGATATGCGTGAAACAAAAAGTTATTTTTCAACAAGATTTACAATTAAATTTCGTCATAATGCTGATGTTTGCTATATTGCATATCATTATCCGTATACTTTTACATTTTTACAAGTTTGTTTCTTCTTGAAATAATTTAAATAATAACTTTAAATTTAGGCAACATTGGAAAAATTGTTGACACATTGTGATCCACATATTTTTATTCGAAAAGATCAAATTGCAACAACAATTAGAGGGAATCCAATTCCATTGATTACAATAACGGCTCCAGGATCATCAAAAGAAATTGAAAATCGTGAAATTGTAATTTTTTCTGCTCGTGTACATCCAGGTGAATCAAATGCAAGTTGGATTATGCATGGATTATTAAAATTTTTAACAAGTACAAGTCGAGATGCAACAAAGCTACGTGAACATTTTGTTTTTAAAATTATTCCAATGCTTAATCCTGATGGTGTAATTAATGGTTCACATCGATGCGGGCTTGCTGGTGTTGATCTTAATCGTGTATGGGATTTTCCAAATCAATTATTACATCCATCAATTTATCATTCAAAAGGATTAATACAGTATATTGTTGATGTGCTACATAAAAAGCCATTTGTATTTGTTGATTTACATGGTCATTCAAAGCGTTCAAATGTATTCATGTTTGGCAATAATCCAGAAGAATCTTGGAGAAATTCCGATCATTTATATCCGCATAATAATCAATACAATATTTTACCAGAATATTTGGCACAAATTTCTAATGGATTTTCAATGAAAGAATGTCGATTTAATATTGCAAAAAGTAAAGAATCATCTGCACGGGTAACACTTTGGCGGCAATTTAATATTGAGCGATCATATACAATGGAATCAACATATTGTGGATTTGATATGGGACCGTATGCTGGTAAACAAATCGGAATAACAGAACATAATGAAATGGGTCGACGTCTTGCAGAGGCATTACTGCATCTTCAAAATTACAATGAAGGAATTAGTCATTTACCACGAGCTACTGCAAAAAATGTCAATGAAATTCCACCACCTCCTGTACCACCATCGTCACCACCAAATCGTTCAACATCAAATTCAAGTCGTCGAAAATCTGTTGGAAGTGCATCAAATTTATCTGGAACAAGAATGAATCTTCGTCGTTCAAATACAATGAAATCAGCCGCAAGTATTGCTTCTGCTGCTCCATCTTCAAAATAATAATTATAATTAGTCTTTCTATAATTTTATTTATCGGTATATTCTTTCTTTTTTTGTATTCGAGCAAAGTTAAAAAAAGTAGTGCATTTTAAATTTTTTTCTTAAAATTGTGTACATATTGTTACTTTTTATTATTTTATTATTTTATCATTTTTTTTATTATTTAATAATTTAAATAATCAAAAGTTCAAAATTTAGTAATAAATATTTTTTGTTTTATTATTGAGAACTCATTACGGTAGTCAAAGAGGGATCATCTATGGAGATTTGAAAAAAGTAGGAAATAAAGCAATTCTTTTCAACTTCACAAATTTTAATTAATTTTTCCATGTATATAAATAAATACATTTACGATTTTTAAGATGAAAACCACATATTTTTTTCAATTCGTCAAAAAGTTAAGAAAATCAAAAAATGAGCATTTATTTTTTCCGCAGATAACGAAGGATTTCCATTTTATTTTTCTAAAAATATTATATTAATTTATGTCATTTAGCGAATTTAACATTACAATTTAAAATGAAATCCTATTTCAAAATTTTTTAATTTTTAATTAATTAATGAACTTTTCAAAATGTGACAAACACCTATAGCAATAATGTCAATAGAAAATATTTATTGAACAAAATTTTAACAAAGAAACAAAACGAATACAAAATTGGATAAATAAAAAATGATAAATAAAAAACATTATTAGTAAGGTTGGAATCGTTCTCCGCCGCGGCCACCTCTGCTGCCACCAAAGCCTCCTCTTTCACCACCGCCTCCACGACCACCTCGGAATCCACGTTCACCACCAAATCCTCCACGATCACCACCACCTCGGCCCCGCATTGGAGTACCACGAAATCCACCCATTGGCATTCCACCATTACCTCTACCACCAAAACCAGGAGGGCCACCACCAAAATGTCCAGAACTTCCAAATGATCCACCACGTCTCATTGGTCCACCATCACGGCTGCCGCCTCGATCAGAATTAAAACCACGTGGTGCACCACGACCTCCACCGCCACCTCGTGGAGTACCTCTTGAAAAGCCACCACCACCAGCACCACCACGAAATCCTGAAGCAGGAGCAGAACTCTTCGAATCCAAATCAGGACCATAATCTTTTTCAATCTTAATTTTGCTTTCTTCAACAGGTTCTTTTTTGCCTTCTTCATTTTCACCTTCTGCTCCATCATCATCTTTTTTCATCGATTCTGGCATTGGAGTAATTCCTTCAATATATGTTTCTTTAACCTAAATATGAAATATGTATTAATTATTGAGCGAAGTGATTGATCACTTACAGGCTTCAACAATTCATCCAAAACTTCTAATACTCCAGCACATCTTTTAAATGCAAGAGCAGGTGGAGCTAAAAAAAGGGGATAATTTAATTTTAAATATTATAACTATCAATTAATTACCTGTGGTTTCGATCTTTACATGAAGTGGGCCATTATAATGTGCATATTGTGGATCACCAGTAGCTAATAATTCTTGTTCCTGTAAATTTATCTTAATTATTTTTCACAATCAAATAATGCTATTACCTTTGCTCGATCACGACTGCTACCTTTTCCCAAAACATATACATGGCATTTAAATGTTTTTGCAATATTTTGAAGTGTAACACCTTTTGGACCAATAACTTTTCCAACAAAATTAAATCTTGGATGGCGCCATGCTTAAAAAAAATTATATAATTCATGCATAATTAACATTTCATTACTGACTTGGAATAAGAACTTTTTTAACTAATTTAATTTGTTTTTCTGTATCCAATTCTAACCATTCTGGATCAGTATTACTTTCCAATTTTAAAACTTCTAAAAAAATTGGGGTATTGTTTATATCATTTTAGTTGAAAAAAACAAACCATGTGTAAGTAAACGCTTTGCATTTCTGTATTGATCACTAAATTCAGGACTTGCATCAAAGCTGCTAATTTCACCACGCATTTCATGCAGAACTGCTGCAACTAAAATTAAAATATCCAGTGATTATTTTGAATTAAATATTTTAGCAAGATTTTAATACCTTCAGCATCAAGCGGTGATTGGGGATATCCAGATCCAGGATCAGCATTGAATGCTCCTCCACCATGTGGTGGTGGTCCATAACCTGCAGGAGGTCCAGCTGGAGGATATGCATTATATGCAGCAGCAGCACCACCTCCACTTGCACCACCTCGACCATAACCAAAGCTTGCTTGATAAGCTCCACCATATCCATTGTAATCAGCGTATTCACCATACAAATCTGCCATTTTTTCAGCTAAAAAAGAAACAAAATTTAAAAATTAATTTTAAAAAATTTTTTAAATTTTTATACCTTTGATGGTTTTTAATTTTTATTATTAATATCTTTAAGGTTTTATAAAGTTTAATGTTTTTTCTTCTTTTAAGCAAGTATCTGCAAAGAGAAACCTCCTATAAACAATTCTCTCATAAATTTTGGGCATATATATTGCGCGCCAACATTAACAACACGGCATTTTTTAAAACGAAATATTTTAAAGCTCTTTTTTTTGATTTTTTAAGGATTTAAAAAATACTGGGAAAAATTAAAAATAAACGAGGAGATTTTAAATTAAAAAACAGTTTTCACGCAATTTTCCATATATACTTTTTTATACAATAGTTAGATGATTTTTTAATTATAGTTTTAACGATATCTTTCATTTTAACATTTTTATGACACATTTCGTTTTTGTAATGCAATAATAAGCCCGTCAATTTTTATATTTTCTTTAGTTTGAAGTTTTTTATAACCTGAAAATATTATTTAAATTTTTAGTATTATAGTGCTAAATAATAAAAAAAAATTATAGAAAAAAATGATTTTGTAATTAATTTTTAAAGAAATTTTTCTGTGCAAATTGAAAAACTTACCATATCGATTGTTGTATCAAGATCATATTCATAGCAGTCACAACTTTATAATTATAAATTTTGTGCTTTTATATTTTGGAGAATAATTTCTCGGAAGCTCGTCTACAATTTTTTCATGCGCACAAACAAAATTATAGCAAAAATGCGGAAGCTGTTGGCAAAAAAAATTTTTCGTTGCGAAAAAATGTTTTGCAAAGTGACCGCAATGAATTAAATTTTCAATTCTGTTAATTTATTTATATTTTTTCAAAAATTTTAATGCTATCTGTTACAGTTAAATTGGGCAAATATTAAAGAACAAAATGTAAATGTTTTCCCAAAAACTTTAAAAAAGCTAAAATAGCTAAATTTTACAATTTTTTTTAAATGAAATGCTAAATTAAACAAACAAGTTCTTTCCATTAAATCAGATACACCGCAAAAGTTTGGCGGTGCAGGAACGCGACACAATAACTTGCCTAAATTTGATCGACGTGAAGAACCTTGAAATGAAGAACGATGTGAAGGATGTTGTTGTTGTTGTCGTGAAGAACGACTTCCAAAATGTTGCTGATCATTATTTGATTCACCATTTGGACTGTATAAACGTTGGGAGGCTTTAAAATGGAAGACTTCTGGTTCACGTTTAATATCGTTTTGCTGTCTTTGAAATTCAAATGGATTCTATAAAGATTTAAAATGATATAAATGAATCCTTATTAAAAATTACTTGAGTAACAAAAGTTGAAGCAGCCGTTAAAATTTGTTTCTCATTTTTAATTGATTCAGATGTTTTTAAAGCTTCATTATTTTTATCACCAATTGCTGCAGATTCATATGCGGCAATATCTGTAATAAAATTATTATCAAATGTAGGAGACGAAGATTAAACATACGAAGAGATAAAGTGCTTTTGCTAGCTGCTGAAAAGCTTTTCTTCCGTTGCTTTTCAAGTTTTTCTTCAGCTTTATCATTAAGCTTAATAGCAGCAAAGCATAAATCCAATGATTTATTCTTTTCTCTTTTTTCATAATTATCAGATACAATGGAATTTGCTAATTTAGTTGTTGTTGGTTGCTGCAGTCTCCCCTTTTAACAAATTTTTGAACTTTTTTCTCTTTGGGATGAATACAAAAATTTTTATATCATGCTCCAGTCAAAAATTTATTCTGCCAGTTTTTATCGTTATTGTTGGGATGACTGCAGCATTTTTATTACCACAATATTCATTGATATATGATTTGCTATATGATTGTATTGGAGAAAAATCATCCGAACATTTTTGATTTTGTTTCAAATTAAGATTTGAATATCGGTTGCCAGTTTGAGATTTATCATTTACAAAACATTGCTGCTTGTTTTTGAAACATAAAAGTCTATCCTTTGTTGCCATCTAAAATTTATATCTTTTTTTAGGTAAATGATTAATAAAAACCAGGAATAATAATCAAAACATTTGTAATTTGTAAATATTTTGAAATTCAAAATAAACGAAAAATGAAAAACAAAGCAGGCAGGCACTATTTTGTAAACAAAAAACTAAGCTAAGAGCTATCCTAAAAAATGTTTCTTGGAAATTTGGTGCGAAAAATAAAAAAAATGAGAAAAAAGTAAGAATGATGCAATATTATCGATCGAAAAAAGAAGACACGTTTTGGAAATATAAAAGTGAATAGAGAGAAAAAAATGCAAAGGTTTTCCAACATAAATGCAAACAAATTTAAATTTAGCGCTCTTTCAAGACAAGTTTTTGATGCATTCTTTACGAACTCTTGAAAAACGAAAGTTACAAAAACAATTTTCTATTTACGTTTTGTCGACATATGTTGGAGAAATAAGCTGCTTTAACCTTAATCAAACGAGAATGTATGTTTTGCATATTGCAAAAATTATGTAATTTGGGAGAACACATCTAACAATGCTTTAAGGCATTAATTTCATCAAAATTTTGGCAAAATTTAAATAGTATCTTTTACCCTCGCTGAAACAATGTTTTGTAAAATATAATTTTCAAGTTTTCTAGTAAAAAAACAATCGACGGCAAAGAAATAAAATAAAGTTGTTGGGATTTAGAGATAAAAAAGTAAGAGATATTATTTAAACCAATTTTTGAGTTCTTCATGTTAAAAACAATGTTAATTCAAATTTAAATATGTTTGTAAAAAAATGTATTCTTTCGATAAACTTAATTGGTGATCCTTGGTGATTCACTTTGGTGAAGACGATTTCCCATGAATTTAACGTAATTCAATATTAATATAAAAGTTTATTCATTGTTATGGGGATATTTTTTTTTTAAATTTTAAGTAATTTTTAAATGCTTTTTGATGCATTCTTAAACTTAAAAGTTGCTTAAAAAGTGCAGACTTTTTGGAAAAATAATATATTTAAATTAAATGGTAAAAGGCATGTTTTAGAATTAGCTATCACAAATTATTTTGTTGTTTTTAAAGTTATTTTTACAGATTTTCAAAGATCGAAAATGCAACGTTTTGAACTTCTTTTCAGCATTCTGTCAGTCCTGAATTGTATCCAATAATTTAATTTTTTCTTGAACTATATGGTTTTTTTTGTTTGTTTATGATATTTTTGTTTGCAAATTTCATTGTGAATGGAAAATTCCAAATGTGTTTTTTTTCTTTTGTGATATTGAAATAAAGAAAAGTTTTATTGTCCAAAGTGTTTAACAAATCACAAAAAAATGTAGCAAAAAATATTATCATCGATGAACATGTAAGCAGGAGATAAAAGATTGACTCATACCATGGGAAGGATCCTGGAGAAAACAATGTTTTATTATTATTATATTGTAAAAGTTTTAGAAACATTTAAGTTTATGTAGAACTTTGTTTGTCATCTTTATGTTGTTCTTAAATTATGCGGTTTTTTTCGAAACAAATTTATTATGACTTTGATGGGATAGGCACCTACTAAAATGCGGTAGCAGTAGTCAAAATGTACTAAAATGCGGTAGCGGTAGTCAAAATGTACTAAAATGCGGTAGCGGTAGTGAAAAAAAAATTTTTTCCAACTCGCGGAAATGAAGTTTTGAATACCTCATTTCCGTGAGTTTGAAAAAAATTTTTTTTTTCACTACCGCTACCGCATTTTAGCACATTTTTTTTGCCCACCGTTACCGCTACCGCATTTTAGTAGGTATCGATGGAATAAGAACTTCATTGTTTTTATAAACGTATTACATTTGATCCCATTGCAATTTATGGAGTCAAATATAATACGGCCATTATAAAAAATAAAAGTTTTGCAACAATGGTATCGGAATAAGACATATTCTTTTTTCATGTTTATATTTAATTAATTTAATTGTGTTTTTTGATTAAACAATGCTTTTTATGACATTTACCTATACTACAAGGTAATATTCGTCTATTAAGTGTAGTTTTTTTCGACTTTAAATGAGTTTAGTTGTAAAATCAGCCAACCCGAAAAAAGTTTTATCACCACCGTTTTACTCACCAAAGCTTTTCATTTTATTATCCGAAATGTTGTTATTAAATTCTTTTATTGTAATTTTGTTGATTTTCCTTTTTATTTTTTTTGTTATTTGTAAAAGCTTATTAACAAGGTACGTATCATCAGCTTTGTAATACCAACAGTTTTAAAAAGATAAACCCGAAAAAATAACAAACGATTTCAGTAATCAACTTAACAGTTGAAATCACAGTATAACTGCAGTCTTGCTGGATTAGCGCTTAAAATGAAAGTATCTCAGAGGTGTATTCTTCAGCTTACATACTTATTATAAATTTCGTGAGGTTAATCAATTTAGTGTAGTATATTTGTTACACAATAAAGTATAAAAGTGTTTTTGTTTTAATAAAAATGATACAATAAAACACAAAAAACGAGCATCGCATACCTTGATTACCCTCGTCGAATTGGAATAGCTCCACGACCACGACCTCTTCCACGTGTTGTTCCACGAGCAGAAGTTGCACCCCCACGAGTTGAACCATTTGAAGTTCCATTAATTGCAGACGATGATGAATCAGCTGCTTTAGAAACACTAAATTGATCAGGATCATAGCAAACAACATAATCTTCTTCAACAGTTGTAGAAGGATTAGGAATAATACCACCTCGTCCACCACGAGCTGATGAACCAGCGCCTCCTCCACGGCCTCGAGGAGGTTTTCGATATGTACTACCAGCAGCACCAGCACGTAATTCAGATTCCTTTTCTTCATCAGCAGTTTCATCAAAGATTGGTGGTTCATATACATATGTATCATCAGATTCATACCAAGTATTACCATCTGTAATTCCAGCAATATGAACATCATGACTCTAAATTAGATATTCTTATAAGAAAAAATATTTAATAGTTTACTGGTATTAAAAGTTTATGAAGAACATTCAAAAATCCAGCAATTCTCATATGAGCAACATGTGGCCTGGCAATTGTGCTAATTTGAATATACATTGGTAATCCATAATGCATATATTTTTCATCATTGCTTCCAAAAAGATTAGCTTCTTTTTTTCTATCACGACTTGAACCTTCTCCACATAAATTAATGTGACATTTAAATGCTTTACCAAGATTATGAAGAGTTGTTCCACGATTTCCAATTATTTTGCCAACAAAATTAAACTTAAAAGAAAAATTTCTTAAAGTATTATATATCCCACATTTGAACTTACAGTAGGATGCCTTGCAGTAGGAATTAAAATTCTTTTTACAATATTAATTGGTTTATTAATATCAACTTCTAACCATTCAGGATCAACACATTTATCAAGTTTAAAACATTCTAAAAAATCTCAATGAATCAAAAACAATGACAACTTTTTTATGTACCCTTTTCCAATATCCGAGCAGCATGTGGAATTCGAGTTGCAACTTCTGGATGACGTTTTAAAAAGGCAATTTCATTTTGCATTTCTTTAACCGTATCCTGAAATTCATCCATTAATGGGCCAGGAAGTTCATGACCATAACGATCTAATCCTAATCCAAATTTTGAATTTGGTGCACGTTCAGGAAGTGCCGGATATGGTAATAAAGTTGTTAATTTTCTTTTTGGTTCTGCATTCATTTTTATTAATGGTGGTGGTGCTGAAGGTTGATTGTAAGCAGCAGCAGCTCCATAATCATATTCATTTGAATTATGCATTGGCATTTGAGATGATGATGATGAATATGCAGAAAATTGTGATGGATTCATTTCTCTTTCATATCCTCGTACCCATGAATCTGCAGTATTTGCAGCAGCATAGTCATCATTATAGTATGAATAATTATCAGCATTTGTTACTGGACGTTTATTTGCTGGGGGTTTATCTTCATAAGCAGGTGAGCTACCATATTGATTTTGTGGGATTCGAGTTGTTCCATTTACAGAAATGCCACCACCTGGTGCTGCCGCAGGTGTTAACAAAGATTCCAATGGTCGTTTACGTTGCATATTTGACGAAAAATGCTAAAAAATTTATTTGATTTAATCCAAAAATGCAGAGACTGGATGCAGTGAAAAAATTGCAAATGTGGAGCAAAAAAAGTTCACTTTTTTTTTATTATAATTGATTATCTTAATCGTGGCAGGATTTATGCGTATTTTAACATTATGGTAAAACTGGAAAGTAATCTGATTTAATAAATATAATACCTTTGATGATTTTTAAAAACATATTTATTCTTTTGAAAAAGGCACCCGAAAAACTTTGAATGCAACATGGATTCCAAAAAAAACGCAAAAAAAGACGAAAATCAAATAGGCACTTACACCTGCCAGCTTAAAAGAGAAAAATAAAAAAAGGCAAACGAAAATGCATTTGAAGCATCCTTCATTTTTTTAAAAAAAATTTTGAACATTCAGTTTTTTGAATTCAAATGCAAAATTTTAAAAACAAAAGAAAACCAACTTGTCCATCATAATATACAGGTTGTTGGTAACTGTATGGATCGGTTGGATTAAGCAATTGTTGGGATGCTTTGTATTGTGCAAGTTCTGGCGTTTTCCAATTTTCATTTCCTTGCTGTCTTGGAAATTCAAAAGGATTCTATAAAACAATTTTTTTTAAATCATATGACTAAAATTTGATATTACTTGAATGACAGATTTTAAACAATCAAAAATTTGTTCTGAATTTTCTCGTTTTTTAATAAAGTCATTCTGCTTTAAAGGTTCCTTTATTCCATCAAAAAAATTTGCTTCATTTGAATTTTCATAAGCAAAAATATGAAGGAAAAGAGTGCTACTATTGGTGGCTTTCTTAAATTCATTTTCTTTTTCAAAATCATTCTTTTTCAAATTTAATGAAAAATCTTTTGATGCTTTTTTCCATGAATGTGAATCTTTTTTTGTATCATTTTTTTCAAAATCTAACATTTTCATCGAGGCTGCAGTCCTTTTTAAACAATGGAATTTAAACAAAAAAACAACAATTTGAAAAGGCTTATAACAGATTGTCAGTAAAATTTATCCAAAATAAAAAGATTTAAAAATGTGCTGAAGCATTTAAGTTTTTTTATTTTTAAAAAAGACTGCAGTTTGTTTATTTTTACCGTAATTTAAAACATTTCTTTTTTCAATTGAAACATTTTTTGAACTTTTAGAAAATGCATTTGAACAAAATTGGATGTTTTGATTCAAATTTAGATTACCGTATTTCCCATTTGAAGCTCCATTGATAACAAAATCATGCTTGTTTTTGAATGGCAAAATATTTTCTTTTGTTGTCATCTAAAAAATAAACCACGATAAAACATATATTATGTTTTTTCGTGGTATTTTTCTAAAAACACGCAAAAACATAAAACGCTGTTTTTTTCAACTTCGAGCAAAAATCAAAAATATGTTCAACGACAAAAATTCAATTTAATCGTATCGACTTGAAACTTTGCACACATATAAATATGTGTTAAAAAATAATAAAGGAAAGGGTTTTGGACCCATATCAAACCTGGAAACTCTGGGACACGAGCTTTATAATATCAAATTTTGGAAAAAATGCCAATTTTTAGCAGTTTTTTTGATCTCACAATTAATTTCAATTTACGCCCGGCGAATTGTTTTATCTGAAACATTTTTGTGTATAAAAATACACATCATAAACATTTAAAAATCAATCTAAATGGGGGGGGGGGGGGAGTTTAAAACGGACAGGGGTCCTCAAAGTTGAAAAAAACAGCGATATAAATTAAATTAATTTTGAAATAAAAAAAGGGTTTGCAAGCCATAAAGCAATAGAAATCAAAGTTTGTAAATGCAGTATCTGATAAACGTTTTTAGGAATCATAAAACGTTTGTTCGAGAAAATATTTAGTCCCAAATATATTTTATTGTTGTAAACATTTAACACTTTTCTTTTTCTTGGCAAACTTACGTTGTTTCCCAAATTTCGTCATTCTTATTTTTTGTTAGAGATGCATTTATAAAAAGAATGCTTTGAATAAACCGACTTTTTAACAGAATTTCAAAGGTAATAAAAAAATAATGAAAACGTAATTGTGAAAAGAAACACTTTTTTAATTCCAAAACAAAGCATTGGCAAACTTATTTCACAAAAATTTTTAAACAAAATAAATCTCTTGCATTACTGTTTTAGATCTATAATATTATTTTAAATTTATTATTAAAATATGTGCTTCAACAAGTTTATGATTTTAGAAGAAGAATATTATCATCTGTATCCTATTTCTTTTCATTTTTTTGGATTTATAAGAATTTTATTATGTTTTTTTTAAAATTATTTTATTGTATATTTGTGGTCTATTTTTTCATGGACAAAGATACGGATTTGTTATTATGATATATTTTTTATTTATAATATTTTTTTATACTTTTAAAAATTAATTGAAATGCAACTAAATAAAAGGCAAGGGGAAGAACAACATATTTTTGAAAAAAAAAGAAAGATAAAAATTCCCCTTTTTTTAAAAGTGGGGAATAAAAAATGGCAACGTTTTGGCTTATAACGTTTGGAACATACAGTTAAAAAATTAATTATAAAAAGCCAAAAAAAATACACATTTAACAAATCAAAATAATAATAATATTGGCACACGAAAGGGATAATTTTTTTTAATGTAGGGGGGAAGGGATGACTGGATTTTGAAAGAGAGAAAAAAAACACTAACAAACAAATATACAATAACAAAAAAATAGTTGAAGACTCATTTATAATAAAAAGTCATGTTTGTAAAAATAATAATAATAATATATTTTCTTTATAAAAATATAAAAAGCTTAGCCGTCAATTTTGATGATTGTAGATTCCTGAAACTAAGCGTAAAAAAATAGGAATTTAATTAAGTCGAAGTCGTCTGAAGGGCCGTCGGACTCGAAAATTGTGAAGAATTCATTACCATTCCAGTTTTACCATTATCTGTATTGCTTCCATTTGTTGTCACGGATGTTGAACCATTTCGACTTCCATATCCCATTCTATAACAATTATATTAAAATGAAATTAAAATATATCTTTAAAAATTAGCTTACAAATTTACATTCCCTGGTGGCTGATATGAACTTCGACCATTTTCAGCAAGATCAATATTTTCTTTTAATTTCATTGATCCATTATTTCTTCGATTCATTACCTAAAAAATTTATTTAAATTTTTAATGGGAAAGAAGATATTTTAAGAAAAAAGTGCAAAATTGCAAATAAGCAATAGCATATTTTTTAAATAAAATAAAATGATGTTTTTTAATGTCGAGATTTGATATACAAATTAAACTGAACATTTTGAAAAGACATTATCAACTTTTTTTGATGGCAAAAAAACGAGAAAAGCAAACTTACAATTGAATCACGCTTGGCATTGCGTTTTCGAATCTGAAAAATGTACAAAAATGAAGCTTTTGTGCAGTGCAAATAAGAATAAGAGAGTGGAAAGAAAAAAAAACTTACACCAAAAATAATTATTGCAACAATTACTGCAGCAATAATAAGGAACCCAATTCCAATTGCAGCAAAAATTACAAGGCCTGTTTTAGTTGCTGCAGGATCAGAAATTTGTTCAACATTTCCTTTTGAGACAAATCCATTAACAGTAATAGATTTTGTATCAACTTGATTTCCTCCTAATGTTCCACCATTTGCATCAATAACTTGTTGAACTTGTTCAACAACGCCTTCAGCATCCATAATTTCTTGTTTTGTCAAAATTCTACCTTCAACAATTACAGAACCTGGTCGCATTTCACTAACTTCATAATCAATAAAATTATCTCCCAATACTTTTTTAAGAACTTTACGATACTACAATAATGTTAAATGTTAATTGTTTAAGATTAATTTGTATGTATGACTTACATCATGACCAATTTGTTCATTAAGTTTTTTGAATGAACCACTTTGTGGATTATGAAATTCATCATTATATTCAATATTTGGGAATCGAAGTGAAAATGGCATTCTATGTGCTTCCGGATTTTCAATTGGAATCGGAGCTGCTGCAACTGCAGGAGAAACAATGGCATGTTGATGATGATTATGATGTTCATCAATGGCAACGAATGGGGTAGTTGAAGGCTCAGGTTCAGGTTCAGCGGATGGCTCAGGTTCAGGCTCGGGTTGTGGAGTTGATGGTTCAGGTTCAGCAGAGGGCTCAGGTTCAGCAATGGGCTCAGCGGTTGGAGTTACAATATTTTCATTTTCAACTTTAGCAACAACAGATTTTGAAGTTGATGGCTCAGGTTCAGGTTCAGCTGTTGGAGTATTTTCATTTCCAGCTACAACAACAGCAGATTCTGAAGTCGACGGTTCTGGCTCGGCTTTGGGTTCTTCTGTTACAACGACTTCAGGAGCAATTGGCTCAGGTTGTGGAGTTGAGGGCTCAGGTTCGGCAATGGGTTCAGCGGTTGGAGTAACAATATTTTCGTTTTCTGCAACAGCAATGACAGTTGAAGGCTCTGGTTCGGCTTTAGGTTCCTCTGTAACAACGACTTCAGGAGCATTTGGATCTGGTGAAGGTTCAGGAGCAGGAGTTGTTTCCATTACTGTAACAATTGGAACAATTGGTACATTTTCAGCAGTTTTCATTGCAGGAGTTGTTTCCATTTCAGATTGAGATTCTGGCATAAATGAAGCAGCAGAAGGAGCAAATGGCACTAAAATTAAAATTTTAAAATTAGGTTATAAACTATATTTAAATTTTACATTCTCCTTCACTTTCATCTTTTTCGTCAGTAGATGCTGGGGCTTCAGTTTTATCTTGAGATTCTAAAGGTTGTACAGTAACTACAACAGCTTTTGGTTCTATATCTTCTTCTTTATCTTCACCAGTTTCAGTTGGAAGTTCAATTCGAGGAAAAACTGGTTCAACTGTAATTCCTGGAGCTGCAGCAGCAGCAGTTTCTGTTGCACTTTCAACGGGAGCAGTTGGAAGTCCTTCAGTTAAAATTTTCATAGTTGATTCTTGTTGAAAAATTGATTTATCACCAGCAAAAACATCATCATCATTATTTTGTACCATTGATGTTGGATCTTCTTCTGTTGCTTTTGGGGCTTCTGTTATTGGGCCAGTTTCTGAAGCAGTTATATCTGGCACGGAAGTTTCACCTTCAACTGGAATAGCTGCAGCTGCAGCATCATGAGATGATTCTGGAGCAACAGATGCTTCTTCAATAACTACTGGCGAAACTGGTGGAGATTCTGGAGCAGCTTGTGAAGGCGCTGGATTTTCTTCAATTTTTTGATCCTCATCTGGCTTGGTTGCAATTGGGGATTGCATAACAATTTCAGGTTTGCCTTCTTTAATTGTTGTTTCACCTGTTTCAACATTATCCACAACAACAACCTTCTTTGTTGTCAATAATTCTGGAGCTGCAGTTGTTGCAAATGGATCTTGTTCTGTTACTTCATCAGGGAAGGGTTCTTCTGTTGTTGCTTCCTTTGCAAGCGTTACTTCTCTTCCTTGACTTTCAACAGGCTTTTCTTCTGCTGTTTCTGCATTTTCAACTTTTTGTGGTCCTGGTTCAACAACAATTTCTGGGGCACTAAAATTGATCGAATATGTAAATCAAAATTTGCTTATTTGAAAATTTACCCAGGTTGAATATGTGGTTTTGGAGCTGCAGCGTTTTCAATTTCTTCTGGTTGATCGCTATCAGTTATCTGAGGAAATTCTGAATTTGCATCAATGTCTTGACAAATACTACCTATAAAATTATTATATTTGTATTTTGATTTTTTTTTGCATTTTGTATTATCTAATTCAAAGGTATTTTAAAATTTTAATTTGAAATATTTTAATCACAATTGATTATTTTAAAAATTTGTCAAACAAATAATCAAAGGAAAAAAGGGTTAAATTTTCTTGAAAGATAACCTTGACGCGTGGTTTTTTTTTTCTTCTTTCATTTTTTCGGGGTCAAATCTTTTTGTGCCAGCATAAAAAAATATGTTCAAAAAAATAGGGAATTGGGACAATGATCTTTTTTGGATAATTAAAAGCTTATTTAATTGAGCAAAATTTGGAAAAGCTTTAAAAAATTCATTTTTTGATTTCTTGAAAAAAAGAACATCAAACTTTTACAGGTTTTAATGTTTCTAAAAAAGCGGCAAAAAATATAAAGCAATGTTTTTTTAAAAAGAAAGATGATTTTTGTTAAATCCGTTTCATGGAAAAGAAAGGAGATTGCAGAGAAGAAAAAAAATCTTAAAACTTACCAGTAATAAAAAGGAGCACAAAAAGTGCTGATTTTAGTGGAAATCTCATTGAAATGCAAGTTTTTTTAATTACCCAATTTGCCGTTTTTTACCTAAAATTTAAAAAAAATTTTTAAAACTAAAAAACAACAAATTTATCACAAAAAACCATTTCAGTTAAAAAATTTCATAAAAAAACACGATTTAGGAACTTGGAGCAAAACATATTTAATTTTTCTACCGTAATTGTTACAGTACAAAACTTGGTGTCCAAAAATTTTCAATCTTTTCAAAAAAATACGTGGTTTTTAAAAAATCCACGCAAAAAAAAAAACGGAAAAAATCAAAGAAAAATTTAAAAAAAATCAAAGTTTGTGGAAGATTTTTATCATTGAATTTAATCTTGAAAATAAAAAAAGTCGATAGCTGCCGATGCTGCTTTAAAAAGTGTCAAGGAGAAGAAAAAAAAATTGAGTAAATTTTTTAGAAGTTTTTATTGAGGAAAATTTCATGTGCTGCAAAAAAAACTGCCGTCGGGGATTCATTTTTTGAATATAAAAAAATTATATCGGGGAAGGGAAAGGAATTTGATTTATTTTTGGAAGAGAGGGAAAAAAATGTTGTTATGGATTTGGAGGGATATAAAGATTTTAAAAATATTTAAAGTGATATATATATCCATGTTTGGAAAGATATGACAAAATGAGGAAGATGAGGAAAGAAGGAATGTGATTTTTAAAGAAAGTGAAAATATCCATAAATAAATTTTAAAGGAGATAATAAAAATCAGGGAACATGTTTATCGAAGAAGAAAAAAGAAGTTGATTGTGTTTTAAAATAATTGCTTGGACAAGATTTCTTCCGAAAAACCCCCTTCTTTTAATCAGTCATTAATAAACATGATTAGTTTTTTTTACTGCAATAAAAAGTAGTAACTTTTGGAAATAAAAAAGTTGAGCAATAAATTTTATTTGGTGTAGCTTTTTTTTAAATGACTGACAACCACAAAAAAAATCATATAAACCAGTCTGTTCTTCATTTTTCTTGTTTCTTGTTTTTTAGTATAAAAACTGGGCAGGCATTTTTTATGACCAATATATAAACTGAACATAAAAAAAAGAAGAAGAGTTATTATCGAAAGAAAAAATATGTGTAAAACAATACATTTATTTTTTTGTCGTAAATAGTATTTTTTTAATGGAAAAGAAAAATTGGGACCCGGTTTTTTGGGCGTGAAAAAAGAAGACAAAGTTTGACATTGAAGGATATATTTTTTTTCTTTTGCGTAACCCGCAAAAAAAGAAGAAGATGCCACGAGCAAAAAAAAAGTTGAAACCGATTTCTATTTTTCAAAATGTGATACATTCAATCTGGCGGAAGTTTATTTATTTTATCAGTGATCTTCTTCTTTTTTCTATAGGGAAAAAAAGCAGACGATAAAAATGAACTTGAAAATTCAAGTGTGTAAAACGGCGGCAAAATGTGAGAAGGGGGAGGATACTTGGGTGGTTGCAAAAAAAAATGTTTAATTGCGCAAAAAAGGGACATTAAATTCGATGAAATATCAAAACAGATGGCAGCTTTTAAAAAAAAGTGAAAAAAAAGTTATGGCTTTTTATCTTTAATCTGTCAAAAAATGAGTATAAACGAATAGCACATTTCTGAAAAACAAAAAATAGCTACAAAAGCAAAGGTTAAAATTAACCCCGAAATTACACAATTTAGCGATACCAACTTTAATTTCATTTTAATCTGTGCAAGAGCAAAAAGCCCATTTATGCTTTAAAAATAATCCTAAAAGTTTATAAAAACAAAATTTGAAAAGTCGCTAACATTAAAAAGCAAAGAAACCCATCAGTTTTGACACAATATTTTTTCCCTCTTTTAATTGTTATTTTTTTAGCTTCTCTCTTTTTACCTATGTTCAAAAAAGTAAAAACAAGAAGAATTTTAGAAAAAGAAAAGAAACAATATTATTTGTCACAACTTTTATTTTTTTGTTGTTTCAAAAAAGCCACGAACACCTCAAAAAAATATTTTGTTTTTTTTGCATCAAAATTATGCAATGCCAAAGTTGCAGCAAACAATTCATTCTTGAAACAAATAACGTCAATGAATTTTTTTTGATCCTTCTAAAATATATAAAAAAAAAGCAAAAAAGTGAACAGTTGACAATTATCAAAAAAAGTAGTTGGAAAGAGTGAGAGATAAAGTTAAGAAGAATGTTGATGAAATGAAAATGAAAGACAAGATCAGATTACCTTTTAACAAAAAAAAAGGGAACGTAAGTTTTAAAAAAATGTAAAAAGGGCAGTAATTCGATTAAAATATGCAATTTTGAAAAGGGAAGAAAAATTTGGGCCAAGATGTGATTAGACAAGTTTAAAAGTAATTTGTTCAAAAAAATGCTTTTAAGAAAAGAGGTTTTTTTCGGGTTTTGTTTTGTTTGTTTCAAAAACAAAATTAATATATATATATATTTGCAGTCACGGTTTAAAATAAAAAAGGTAATTATTTTTTTGAAGGTGAAAGTGAGTCACGAAAGTGAAAAAGAAGGAACAAAAATGGGATCCCAGAAAAATTAATCTTCTTCCATCAGAGAAGATTTTGAAAGAGAAGGAGAGGAAAGGAAGGAAGGCAATTAAGGAAAAGAGAGAGAAAGAGAAACATCCCTCAAATGGTTTGAAAGGAGAAAAGTCCAAAAAATGCTTCTTCAGAAATAATTAAACCAAAAAAATTATTTGTTTCCCTTTTTTGTAGAAAATGGCAAAAACCGGTGTAAAGCAAACGGCAAAAAGTTGAAAATGTTGCGTTTTTCTTTGATTATTTAAGTGCCATTTTTTGACTTCCGATGTAATGGAAATTGGGGGGGGGAGGGGATTAAAGCATCCATATTTTTATAGTATTAAAAAATTTTTTGTAACTTTCTAAAATTAAACATAATCAAAAAGAGGCCCCCAAAAGACCACAGAAGATGTTTTAGTTGTTGGTTTTTTGATGATGATGATGGTGGAATGAGAAACAGCTGCCGCTAATTTTTTCCACACTTTTTTTTATTAAACAAACGTTTTTTTCTTTAGGAACGTGGGACCTCAAAAGAATGGAAAAAAAGGAACGGTCATTCGTTCTGATAGGAGCCAGGCTGGCACCTTCCAACCTCTTCTTTCTCTTTTTTGATAGAAAAAAAAACTGAGAGACAGAATTTCTGTCCATTTTTTGAAAAAAAATTCATGCTTCATCGAAAATCAAAAATACAGCTTCACAAAAGAAAGAAAACGAGAATGTCTTTTCTATTGGTCACTCAAACGTGAAAAAATAAAAGAGAGAGATGCAAAACTGTTTTTTTTTTTTTCAAAAAGAGCAAAAGAAGCGATCATTGTCCATGAGAATCATCATTTTGAATCCCATCAAAAACCATTTTATTTTTAGAAAAAGGACAATACGTAAAAAATAAAATTTTTAAAATTTGTTTTTTCAGTACAAAAAGGCATGTTTAAAAACATCAAAAATATCATGTTTTTAAAAAAGCCTGCAAAAAACAAAAAATTAGTATTATAAAAAATAATAGCAAGAATTAGAAGCAAAAAAACACAGAAGAAGATATGTGTCAAAAGAAGGACACCACTCAATCTTCTTCTGCTCTCTTCTGCAGTCACAAAATAAAAAAGAAGGAGGACCAAAAGTTTTTTGACTTTTGTCTTTTTTGCAATTCATTTTTTTGAATGAAAATATTTTGCACAAGCGTTTTTTTGAAAGAAAATAGCTGCTTTTTTTACTCGACAGCTTTGAAGAAAAAAAAAGAAGTTTAAACACATCAGAAGAAAAAAAAGTGACAAGCGTGTTTTTTTTTCAATTCAAAAAAAGAAGAAGTCTCTTTTTTTAAACGAAATCTGATTATTATTACTTTTTTTGTGCCGCTTTTTTAACTCTAAAAAAAGTTTTTTATGTTTATCAAAAAAAATTTTTTGACCAGGAAAAAAGTTTCATAGTTTAAACTATTTTTAAAGCTTATTTCGAAAGTTGGGGATAAAAGAAAGCTTATCACAAAATCGAAAGAAAAATTTGATCTGTTTTTTTACAGTTAGTATTTGTTTTGTGACAATTTCGATCAAAGATAGACAACGGAAATACAGGAAAAAATAGACAGTTTTGTGATGTAATATCCGCTAAAAAAACGATAAAGCAAAGAAATTTTTATTTTTTAGATTATGAAAAATCAGATTTTAAAAAATGATACAACAAAACAATATATATCAATTTTATTGCCGCAGGGAAAAAAAGATGAAGAAGTTCGAAACTAACGGGTTTAAATCAAAAATAATGGGCTTTAAAAAAAGACAGGTTTAAATCGAGAAGTGATAATAATAAAAATTAGCTTTAAAAAAATTAGAAATGTGAAAAAAAAAATGACCAATTAATATTAAAACAGGTAAAACTACAAATTATCTCAATTTCTTCAAAATAATGGCCAAATTTAAAAGAAAAAGTCATAAATTTTGTTAAAAAAGAAAAAACATAGACAAAAATCATTAGTATTTTTAGAAGCATTAAAAACAAGCTATTATCCCCTTCAAAAACAAAATATTTATCCCCTGAGGGCGAGAATTTAAAAAAAAGTGACAATTGCAACAAGTGACATGAAAGAAAGAGAGAGATTTTTTGAACCCGATTTTAAGGCGATTTTTTTGAAGCAACGCAAAAAAATAAGTAGAAAAGAGTAAAACCGGGATTAAATACCCTTAAGCGTTTATTTTTAGCAAAAAAAATAGAAGAAAAAAAGCTGAAAAGAATTTGTTAGTTCAATTTATAGAAATATTTCAGTTATTTCTATTACATGAGTTAATAGTGTTTTGGGGTTAAATGGGGTTAAAAAAATGTACTTTGAAGTAAGAGACAATTTTAGGTTAAGAAACCCAAAAATCATTTCTTTGTGAGACCATTGTCGAAACACCTTTAGGTAATAGAATGAAATCCCAACATAAAGAAATAAAAGTGCATTGAATCACAAAAAACCATCAAAGTAAATATCTTAATCATGATAATTATCCCTTCCCCTTCCTCCCCCAAATATTTTTGAAAGCAAATCCATTATCTCTTTTTGCTCTATTAAATTTAAGAGCAAAAAAAAAACTTTTCAATGTTTGCATTCTTAAAAATGAAAAAAGTACAAGCAAAAAAAATCAAATAAAAATATTCATCTTCAAAGAAAATGAAGAAAGATTCACCTGAAAAATAAAATTTAAAAAAAAATAAAAATGAGCAACGGTGTATTTTTCTCTTTTTTCACTTTTTTCATATTTTTCAGAAGCTTTATTTTTCTTTCTTCTGAAAAATTATAAGCCGGTCTTTGAAGGCAGAAGAAAAAGAAGAGAAGAAGACAATTATTATTATTACATTTTTTTTCTTGTACAAAAAAATGATATGCGCAAAGGGAGATATATTTTTGTATAAAAAATATAATTTTGTCGCCATTAAAGATGTTTTTTATGCAAAAAATTGCTTCATGCGTTTTTTTTTATAAACGATAGAAAATCATGCAATCAAGCAGCGAAAAAATAAAATTTTTGAATTCAAAAAATGCCCAACACTTATTTTACAATTACATAATTGCAAATGTTCAAAAAAGTGTTGGTACTTGAGAAAAAAAAGTTTAAAGAATTTAATTCATTAAAAAATCGAGAGAAAAATATTTAAAGAAAAAAGGACTGGTTTATTACAGAATTATTACAGAATTCTGAAGGTGAAGTGGTAGAAGAAAAAAAAATGAATGGCTCTTTTACGCTTTTATATAAAAATTCATTTAAGTCCAATGAAATCATTATGATGGATTTTTTGGCGAAGACATTGCTTTCCATTGTAGTGAAAAATTATGTGTCATCATTCTTAAACATCATCTATTGGCCAAAAAGCTTACCCCTAAGGCAAAAAAATGGTTTCCAATTCGTCATACATTTTTTTTGTCATTTTAGTTAACTCCAAAAGCTTTAGTGATTTTTAGGCAAAAAAATACAGGATTTTTTCAAATCTTTCCATGATTCAGAAAATGAAAGACATAAATGAAGAAGAAAGAGAGAAGGATAATAAAAATCTAAAAACAAGTGTTGTCCATCAAAGTCAAAAAGGAAAACAATAAAAAAAAGATGACAACATAAAAACATGCTGATGATGACAGAAAAAAAAGAGACATGCAAAAATTTCACATTTTTTTACAGAAAGAAGTATCAATTTCGATGGCGCCTTTTTTTTCAACCATTTTCGCATCATTTCATTCACCTTTACTTTTTTTGACGAAGAAAGAAAAAACGTTTCACTTCAAAAAAATGGCCTCTTTTAAAAAATGTAACAGTTTTAAACACACACAAAACTTCTTTAAATAAAAAAAATGTTTTTGACCGATGTACCTTCATTTTTGTATGAAAATTCAAAAAAAGCATTTAAGGCTTTGAAAAAGTTTTAAGAAGGTGGGGAGGAGACCTTGAAAGAAAAAATATTTTTTTGTACAAGTGGCAACAGCCAAAAGAACTTTTTTCATCTATTGATATAAGTTTTTTTGAGCCATCAAAAAAAATATTTAAAATAAATGGCCTCCAAAAAGCTAAAAATAAATATTATTATATTTTTCAAATATATTTATATGGGTCCAAAGCTGCTGCAACCACCTCTTTATTTCTTAAGGCAACGGGCAATGGCTCTTATGCAATGGAATAAATAATTAATAGCAAAAAAATTTATGCTAATTAATTTTTTTCTTTCTTGAAAAAAGCGAAAATTTTATTATAATCAAATATGAACAAAAATTATTGCAAGCAAAAAAGTTAATTTTTGCAAAAAATGCAAAAGCTTGACTTTAAACTTTTGGCAAATTGTTTTTAATGTACTTTTTTTTTTAAAATTTAATAATTTTTTTACAGTATTTTAGGCACCGTAATACCCCATATAAAAACTTTTGAAACGTTTTACAGCACTTTTTTTGCTGTTAAATTTGACTATAAAAAATGTTGGATCATTTTTGCAAAAACAAAGTAACACTGTTTTTACCAAAACTTTGGTGAACTAAAATTTAGTAAAAAAAGACAAAAACAGTGAAACACTGCCAAATTTAATTTGCCAAAACTTCCCCCTTAATTTAAAAGGACACAAAACCTTTTTTTTAATCAAAAACAATCGCGAACGATCTCTTTTTTCAAAAAAACAAAGAAAAAAGTGTCAGTTCAAATTAAAACCCCATTTTTTTGAAACCATGAAAAAAATCTTCTGAAGCAATTTCTGTCTTTTTTTAATGACAGAAAAAATTAAAGCGGAATTTTGGCAAATAATTTGACTTTAATCAAGTGTTTTTCATTATTTTTTTTGCTACAAACACAAATAAAAAAAACGCGACAAAATTAAGTGTTTTTGCGAGAAAAGTCATTGCTTATTTTTCTGCTGCAATCCGCCACTTAATAAAAAAAGAAGAGAAGATTACAGGATTAAAGCCTAGATTTTCTCTAGTTTTTCTTTCGAAAATAAGCTTATTTTTAATTTAGCGGATCAAAAAAGGGTCGGTAAAAAAAAGGAAAAATTCTCTGTTTTCTAAAAACATCCAAAAATACAAATATGGGAAAAAAGAAGAAATTAGATTTGTTAAATTTTACAAGTACATTTTGATTCTCTTTTTTGGGAGGATTTTTAATTGAAGCAAATTTCTGTGGTTTTTTGATTTGAAAAAATGAAGGAAAGAAAGAAAACGGTGGATGCAAAAACAGAAAATATGCAAATTTTAATTATTCTAAAAAATGAATTTTGTGAAAAAACAAAACATTGTATTTTCAAAAAATGATTGAAAATGCCGAAAATCAACCACTGTTAAAAAATAAAAACCAAACTATGGCAGAATCAGAAAATCCGCAACAACAATTAAAACAAAAGCCACAATGGCATTCTTGCAAGAATATTGAAATTAAGCATGAAATAATTTTATATGCTGAACTTGCTGCAGCTGCGGCATTTATTGTTGGATTATATGTTTTATGTTTGCTTCCATTTGAATATATTCATCGAGCACAAATGTTATCTTCAAGGCTTCATCCATCAGAAGTTTCAATTGAACATGCTAAAAATGTAAGCTTTTTTTATTTTTATTGGAATCAGGGGGAGTTTTTCTATTTTGGCTCAGCTCCGACTTTGGAGTCGCCACAAAGATATATGCCGCCTTTGATCTTTTCAACTATGACTCCGGAGCAGGGTTCAGCGAAATGAAAATTTCGAAATTGCCGAAATAATTTTTTCAGCCCAAAATTAAGTTTTTTTTGGTATTTTGAACTTTACGAAATCGAAATTTCAATTCTGCAGAATCTTGCTCCAGAGTCAGAATAACATTGACTGGGTAGTTTTTGCACCATAAAAAGTTTACTGGTTTCTATATTAATTTTTAGTTACGTGATAGCTGTAATATTAATGATAGCATCAATTTTACAATTGATTATAAACTTACAAAACGTCCATGTGAAACTGTACCAATGCCTGAAAGATCAATTCAAATGGGAGTTGTAAGTTTTTCCATTTTTTTTACAATTTTAATAATTATAATTATCTTTTTTAAAGAAAAATGGTGCAAGATGTGGAACTGAATTAATTAGTGAAAAAAATAGATTTAAACTTGGAAAAGCATCATTTCGGCATTCGCTTTCTCCACCGCGATATTCATATCATGATTTTATAAACTTTTTTCATATTGATTGTTGCTCAAAAACTGCTAAAAATTGTCCATGTGGATATGATCAAATATTTCAAAAAACATGTTATGCATTGTAAGTTTTAACAATTTTTTATTTTAATTTAATAGAGGTTTTTAGTGTACAATTTGGAGATACACTTTGTAATTCAGAAAATATTTTTAATTCAACTCAATTAACTCAAATTCCAAAAATGGCAAAATTTTTAACTTCACAAAGTTTGTTTATTTATTTTTATTTCATTTTTTTTAAACATTTTTTTAGATCTTACAAATTATTGTTTTGATGAAAATAAATTTGATTTTAATGGAACAAAACTTTCAACGTGTTCTACAAATTTAAATGCAAATATAACATTTTCTGGTGAAAATAATAATACTCAAGTTTATTTATGTGAATCAAATTTAATTGATAAAGATTTGGAATGGTGGAGAAAAGATTAAAATTGTATGTATTTTTATTAGCTTTGTTTTTTTATTAAAAGTTTTTGTACAAGAAATTTATAATAAAATTTATTTACAACGATTAAAACCAACAAAAGAATTAACTTTTTCACTTGCAAATGTAACATAATTATTTCTTAAATTTGGAATTGCATCTTCATACAAATATCGAAAAGTAATAAATAAACTTTTTAAATAATATCTTTCTTGTTCAAGAATCCAAGAAACGAGTAATTCTTCCATATAATTATTTTGATTACTGTAATAACAATCAAAATATATTCTATAAATAATGAAAGTTTTGTTTCACATAATTATAAAAGGCATCTAATTATTTTAATCCTAAATTTTTAATGACTTATACCTAAAATTTTTTCATTACCTAAATTTTTAATGACTTATACCTAAACTTTTTTCATTACCTAAATTTTTAATGACTTATACCTAAACTTTTTTCATTACCTAATTTTTTAATGACTTATACCTAAAATTTTTTCATTACCTAATTTTTTAGTGAAATTACCTAAAATTTTTTAAACATCTAATTTTTATCGAATTTTTAAAATGTTGTAAATTTACTGAAAAAAACAAAGAAATAAGCAAAAACAAAGAATAAATTAAAAAAATGATTTAAAGGAGGCGGACCCTTTGATTCCACCAGAAAAAATAACTTTTGTAAAAGGCTTTAGATTATGCGCAGCAATCCATTCATTAGTTTTGACAGAAATATCAGGATTTCCATAATTCTTATGAGCACAAACATATAGCCATTTCTTTAATAGCTTCCATCAGTGGAATGCGTCGATTAATAAAATCACGTTTGATCCATTTGTTAGATGCTTCCATTCCATTATTTTGACGAATTCCTTGACCATTTGCGGCAAACCAAAATTTATTCTTTTTAATATATAAAACGAGGATATAAAAAAAATCCTGGCGAGAGCTCGAAAACCGGTGTTTTTTCCAACGGTTGGAAATTTCAAAGGAAGCCGACCGTCGGCATCCTTTGAAATTTCCAACCGTTGGAAAAAACACCGTTTTTCGAGCCCTCGCCAGGATTTTTTTTATATCCTCGTCTTATATTGACGATCAAAATAATCAGCAAATTCAACAATTCCAACATGATCAGATTCTTTCCATTTTTCAATTAAGTTTTTGCTTATTTTTCAAATTATAAATTAACAATGGGTAAATCGATAAAATACAGGTGTTTGCTTATTTCTTTGTTTTTTCTAATATTTTAAATAATCGATAAACTATAGGTATTTAAAAAATTTTAGATAAATTCACTAATAATTTAGGTAATGAAAAAATTTTAGGTATAAGTCACTAAAATTTTAGGATAAAAATAATTATTTCCCATTATAAAAATAAAAAACTTACTTAATATTTGAAATTCCTTGAAGACAATTTAAAACGTTTCTTACAAAATTTGGATTATTTTTAGCGTTTTTTAAACACAATTGAACAAAATTCAAATTTTTTAAAGTTTTTATTTGTAGAAAATCATTTTTTGATAAATTTGAGTAAATAATTTCCAACTTCGAAATATTTGTTAAATCACAGTTTTTAAATATTATTGAAAATCCGCACAAATTTAACGAAGAAAAAAGCGCAGATTTTCGTGGAATAATTTTTTGTAATATTTCAATTTGTGTTTCTAAAGGACCAGCTTTTAAAATCCTTAAATTTAAATAATTCCATGGCTGAAGAATTTGTTGTGCAACGACATCCCAAAATAGTATACACCAAAAATGGGTTCAGCTTCGATGTTTAAACCTTTCTTAAAGAAATCCCAGCATTTATAAGAATCTTTTAAATCAAAAATAAAAGAATCAACAATTAATTTATTATTTGTTGTTTGTAAAAGCCATTTTGGATTTGCTTTAATTAAATTATACCGATTGATCGGGGTTTGAAGTTGTAAAAGTCTTTGGTGAAATGGGATTGGAAGATTCTGGAATAAATTAAATTGTTTTTCTTCTTCTGTCAAAAAAAATGACTCAAAAAGATTCAAAATTTCTTTTAAAAAATTTTTTTTAAAAAATTTCTTTTAAAAGCGTAAATCCATGGCCCAAAATAATTTGTTAATCCAAAAACAACTTTTTTAAAAATGAGAATTTTTGGATTTCGATGCCACGGGGCATTACATTGAAACTTTAAATTTAAATACCATTTAATCCATTTTAATTCTTGCCTTTCTTTGATAAAAGCGTGAAATTTCAAGTAATAAAAACGTGGAATAAAAAATATCCAAGTCATTGCCATTCCAATAAAGGATGCAAAAAAATGTAATACAGAATGGTAAAAAGTGCATTAACACTTTTAAACTCTGTAATCATTGTGATACAAATCGGTGCCATGATAATATAAAGATACCCTGTAAGCATGATAATATGTTGCTTAAAAGGTTCAATTTTTAAGTTTCGTCGAAAATTTGTGAGATACATTTTGTTTAAAACGGAACAACAAAAATTATACAATGTTAAAAAAACCATTTATGTGCCATTTTATAAAAAAAATCAATGTTATCTCAAAGAGAAATTAAAAATCTTGGAGTAAATTGGATAAGACCAATAACGAATAACACATGTTTTTATAACCATATTTTCAACTCAATCAAATGGAAGAATAAAAAGTATCAAACTTTCTCAATGGAAAGATAGTCTTTAAATATATGACTATCCAACAGATATCATACTGTAAGCAATTTTATTTCTACAATACAAAAATTTATCAAAGGCCAAAGGTGGAATGCTGAAACTTTGAAATACTTCAATCAACTTTTTCGCTGAATTGACTTTTTTCGTAAAAGATTTTTATTCCTCTTAATTATTAGATAATGTTAAAAAGTATATCATTTGTTGAAGTTTTTTTATAACATGTATTTTTAAAATATTAAAAAAAGCATAAGTTTTACTGTTAAACTTGAAAAAATTTAAACGAAATTTTTCTTTCTTTCTCCAAAATGTCTTACAGCGAACCATTTTTCATTTTTTAACTGCAAATTTTTTCTCTTTCTTTTTTGGCTGTCATCATTTTTTAAAAATTTGAACGTTGAAAGTACAAATTTTTTTCCTCCTTCTTTTATTAAAAGAGTCTTAGAATCATGTCTGGAATGCATTTTTTGATTGGCTTGAAAACATCCAACTTTGTTATTCTTGCATCGGATAAAGCTGCTTTTGCTTATGGAGCTGTTAGTGTCTCAAAAGGTTTGTAATAATTTTTCTTATTTTTTGATGATTATTTGTATATCTCATTTTTTCAATTTATAGATGATAACAAGAATGTTAAACTTGGTGATCAACTGTACATGAGTGTTATTGGGGAAGCTGGTGATGTCAATAACTTCAGTGATTGGGCACAACGAAATCTTAGCTTATATAAGATGCGAAATTCCTATGAACTTAGTCCTTATGCAACTCATTTTTGGCTTCGTAAATCAATTGCTGAAGCATTAAGATCTGAAAATTATTGGCGGGTTGACGTTTTACTTGGTGGATATGATGATAAAGAAAGTAAAGCATGGCTTAGCTCAATTGATTATTTGGGAAATGGTATTGAACAACAGGTACATTTCTTTTGTGTGAAAGTTTTATGTCTTTTTTTATAGAATTATCTCTTCCGTGGTTTTACTGGTCGTTTTTGCTATGCTATTATGGATACTCTTTATCGTCCTGGTAAGCTTTTTTCTTGTTCATTCTTTCAAAATTTATATCCTTTAAATTTTTAGATATGACTCTCGAACAAGCTATGGATGCTGTAAAGCAATGTATTAAAGAATCAAAAAAACGTTTTGTTGCAAATTTACCAAGTTTTAATGTTCTCGTCATTGATAAAGATGGTACCCATCATCATGAAGATATCAGAGCTGAATGATTTTATTTATTTTGATCTTGTTTTATTACTATTGTACTCTTTTTTCTCGATGTTTATAAACTTTATATTTAATAAAGTATTTAATACATTCCTTTCTCTTACTTAAAGATGTTTTTCATAAAAAATCAAAGATAAAAATATATTTTATAAACTCATTGCAAATAAATAATTTAAGGGGATAAATATATATAAAATGGCATTTGTGATACATGTAGAATAATAATATTATTATTAGATTTGAGGGAAAATGCAAAAATAAGGCACAACAAAAAAAATAAGAGGTTAATAAAACGCGGCATCTGTAGGAGAATTGCCAAGTGTTAAAACATCAAAGCACATATGACATACACGAACATTTTTTTGTAAATTATATTTTACAATTGGAATTTGATGTTCAGAACATTTTGCACAAACAAGTCGACCACAATGCCTAAAAAATATAATTGAAATATTGCTGTAAAAGCAAGGTTGTGTATTGTTGTACCTGCAATGATGTTTACGCATTGTAATTGTAAATTTACTCTCACAATCTGAACAATATTCACCTTCAGCCCATTTAGGTTCAGATTCAAGATTATCCAAAAGACCAAAAAGCAGCTGCTTTGTTGGAGTATCGATTTTAAAAATCGATTGTCCTGTATAGTTGCAAGTTGCAAGGCAAGCATTATATCGAAGTGCAAGCCGGCACAAATCTGCATTTCCATTAATATACGAAAGTAAAAACACTATAAAATGTTTATTAGTTTTTTTACAAAAAATTTAAACTTACTTGTATTACCATATAAATCTTGAACTTCAAGTGGAAATTGTGGAATAATTTCTAAAACAGTTTTAAACATTTCTACAGATTGAGGTCCAATTGTTATTGCACATAAATGAAGGATGTTTTGTTTTCTGCAAATTAAACAATTGATAATTATTAACCTTAAAAAATCATTACTTTTGATTTACAGAAAATGGATCAACATCCGATTCAATTAATAAAACTTTTACAGATTCAACACTTCCTTTTGAAACAGCATAATGAAGTGCTAAAACATTGCCGGAATTTTAGATTAAAAAATATTTAAATTTTACCATTATTTCCTTCAGAATCTGAAATATTAGGATTTCCACCATTTTCAATTAAAATTCTAACAATTTCATAATGATTTGCAGTTGCTGCAATATGCATTGGAGTTAAACCATCTAAAGTTTGAGCATTAATTTCTGCGCCCGCAAGAATAAGATTTCTCATAATCATTTCATTTCCAACTTCTGCAGCAATATGAAGGGCAGTAGTTTTTTCAACATTTTGAACTGGAATATTTACATCTGTTTGAAGACCAAGCAAAAATAGTACAGATTCAAAATCATTTGATTTTACAACAGAATGTAAAAGATTTTCACCATTTCCATTAACAAAAAGTGCAGCATGTGGAAGTCTCTTACAAATTGCTTCAGCAGCTTTATTATTCTTTTGCTTCATTGCTAACGCAAGTGGAGTAAGGCCATATCGATCTCGAACACTTAAACATGAGACATCAGGATGACTTAAAAGAAGTGTAAGAATTGCTTGATCATCATTTATAACAGCAAAATGTGCAGCTGTACGTCCATCAGAATCTTGAGCATCAATTTTACATTTTGAATTTGAAATTAGTGCTGTTGTTACATCCGTTAAACACCATTGAACAGATAAATGTAAAGCAGTTTGAAGGAGATCAATATCAACAGGTGGAGATTTTCCATCAATGCTTTGTCGAACTGCATTAACATTACAACCATTTTTAATTAAAAATACTGCAGCCTTTTGATCATTTGCATCAACAGCTCGAAGCAATAAACTTTCAATACAATTTCCTTCAGAATTTATTGAATCCCCTTCCATATCACATCCATTTGCAACTAATACAGAAGCAGTTGCATAATCATCATTGGATAAAGCCATCCAAATTGGTGGTAGACCAGTTTCAGGATCAGGTATATCAAGTTGTGCTCCAAGTTTACAAAGTCGATCCACAGTTGAAGTTAAACCATTTTTAACAGCTAATCGAAGACATGATGCACCTTCAACAGATGAAACTCCTGCATCTGCTTTATTATCAAGAAGGAATCGAATAATATCATCACGCTTTGATTCAATTGCTTTAATTAAAATTGGCTTTCCATCTGGTGTACTTTCATTAATATTTGCACCTGATCGAAGTAAAAGTTGTGCAGCAGGAAATTTTGCTGCTTCAAGAGCTGCCCAAAATGGCGTTCTCCCAGATGAATCAACAACGGTAAGTGGAAGTCCAAGGGGTGCAGCTTCAAGAATAACTTCAAGAACTTTTGAATCTTTTTGTACAGCCAAATGTAATGGAGTTAATCCGGAAGACGTTTCACGAATAGATAAATCTGCACCAGCTTTAACAAGAAGTTTGAGAATATCTGAATGTTGTTCACTTAAATTTGATGATGGAATTACTTTCATTAAATACGAATGCAATGGAGTAGCATTTGAAGTATTAACAATATTTACATTGGCAGAATGGCTTGTAAGAAATTGAATCACAGCAAAATTATCTTCAGAAACAGCTTTATGCAACAAACTTTGGTTTTCTTTATCCATAACATTCAAATCTGCACCATGTTCGACCAAATTTCCAGCAAATTCAAGATTCTTCTTTTCTAATAAAGCTAATTCCAATGGCGTACGACCTTTAACATCAGGAATATTAACATTGACATTTGTTTGAGAAACCAATAGATTCATAAATGGTTTATTTTCCTTTTCAACTGCAACAAATAGTGGTGTTCGAGATTGTTTATCTGTAGCATTAATATCAAATTGCTGAATATATTTGTCTGCCCATTTTAAAAGATCTGCAGGTGTTTCACTTCCAGCCAAAACATGTAACAAAGTTTCACCAGTTTTTCCATTTACATATGTCATTGATGCCCCATAAGATGCAAGAAATTCACATGCTTCAACATCACCTCTTTCAACAGCTTTAAATACAAAACTTTTTGAATCTTTATCCAATTTATTTAAATCTGCTTTATGTTCAACAAGAAGTTTTGCAATATTTAATTGTCCAGAAGAAAGTGCAATATCCAATCTAAAAAAATGATTACTGTATCCATTGCATTTCAGTAATCAACACTTACGGAAGATTTTGATCATCATCTGGTTCATTTGTAAGTTCACCAAGACGTAAATCATTTTCAACAAAATACAAAAATAAGCAATCTTCTCGTTGAAGTTTAATAATTGAACTTAAAACATGTTTTGAACGACGTTTTAACATTTTATACAGTAATGCCGCATCCATATCTGCAAAATGTTGTGCAGTAAAATCATTCCACCGTGCAGCTACCAATTCAGAACATTCATCTCGTAACCTTTCAAGATTTTCTTTTTCAGCAAACTGATAAATTTTTACACAGTTATCAATATCTAATCGACCAACTAATATATTTTCACATCTAGAAAAACCAATACTGTATTTGTTATAGTATTATATTTCAGATTATAATTACCTATCTTTTAAGGCAGTAAGTTGATATAAAATTGCATAGCTTAAAACATCTAAAACAATTGAATCACCATATTTTGGATCAAAAATATCAGAATACATCCATCGAAGAATTATATCAGCTGTACCATAATTCATATCTTAAATTTAATACTTTATTTAAGCATTAGGTAAAAAAAAAGAAACCTCCTAAATCAAGATTATCAACATCATGAAGATCACCCCAATAATTTGTTCTTGAATAAATAATTAATTTATGTGCACGTAATTGTCTTCCATCAACATGGATTGTAATATCGCTACAAAGATTATATTCATAACTAAACATTGTATGTTTTTACAACAATGAAAAACTGACCTATATAAATCCTTTTCATACAGCTGACTAACAACCGAAACTAATCTTTGTACAAAATTTGAAGCTGATTCATCATCATTTTTGTTGGAATCTATTTCACTTTCAGAGGTTAAACGCTTTGATGCAGCTAATAAATCATATCTACGTTGTAAATCAACATGTTTAGCTTGCAATTGAGAATATTCTTCACGTAAAAGATCAAGATGACTTCGCATTTTTTCTAAAAATTTTATTGTTAATGTTAATGGAAATGCTGAAAAAAAAAGTTTTTTCATTGGTCAAAAATGACTTTTTTATTCTTGCCAAGACCGATTAACTAGGAATATCAGTTTTTCGTTAAAAATAAACACAATTTTAGAAGAATTTGCCCTGGTTTAACTTTTCAATGTAATTAGTTAGTTACTTGTGCATTCATTGAAACAAATGTAGTGATGGACTTGTATAAAAAAATTTTAGAATATAATTCGTTGATATAAATGTAGTGATGGAATCTTCAACTTTTTCATAATTGAGATTCCCTATTAAGTTTAAAAAATTTATAAAAATTTCAAAAAGGCAATATTTCAAAATCCAAATAAGTAAAGCTTTTCCACGTTTTTACGAAAACAATTCAAAAAAGAAAGTCCAAAAAATTTCAAAAAATCGAAATATGAGAGGATACGTTGACATTTTTGTTTGATTATGTAAAAATTATTGATGAAAAATTGCAAGCAAAAAGCATGATTTTCAAGATATTTTGTTGTTAAAATGGTCTCATTTAAAAATTTTAGATTAACAAAAAACGTCTCCAAAATATTATACATCAAAAAGTACTTAAACATTAATACCTTGTTGACCAATTTTTAATGTTTCATTCAGATTGAGTAATCTTTGGGATGCTTTAAATTGTAACACTTCTGACTCTGATATTTCATCGCTTTGTTATCTTGAAAATTCAAATGTATTCTGTAAAGTTTTAAATTTTAAAAAGTTATATCTAATTTTGGGATAGTACTTGACAAAATAAAGTTGAAACAGTAGTAAAAATATGTTTTGTTTTTTTATTTCAAAAACACGAGAGAAGGCAGTGCAGCAGAATTTTTACAATAACATTTAACGAATTTTTAAAGTTTTATGCAAAAAAAAGTGTTACATTATCTTTTTGATCTCTGAAAAGAAGGTAAGAATGAAGGGGGCAGATGCCCCTCGTGCCCAAAATCTTTCGAATAAATGTCCCTGGATTTATTCAAAAGATCTTTTTGTGTAAATTCCGCGAAAATGTTGTCAGAAAAAAGGTTAACTACAAGTTGTAAATTTATTCTTATTAACAAACTTATGTTTTCCCTCACTCTTTTGTTACCCGCCTTCTTTTTTTCCTTTTTGTTTTTATTAAAATGCTTTAAATATTTCTTTCTCTCTTTTTTCAATCAGATGTTTGTCAGTTTATCTTTAAATGGTTGTTCGCCATTTTTATCCCATCTCTTTTTATTTTATTCCCGTTTATATCTTATTATATCGAAAAATAGAGCATCCATTTATAATCGAATTTACAGTTCCCATAAGTTATAGACGAAGCTATACTTTTTGCATTGCGAAAATCCATTTTTTAAAATCTAAAAAACATTTATTTTAGATGTCAACAAAGACAAATAAATATTCATTTATTGAACAACGTTTTACGAACTCTGAGAATCAATATTGCAATCATATCTGTTATTTGAATATTGTGCCGGAGCTCTTCCGCCACCATTTAAATCAAAGCAAAAAATGTTCAATTTTAGTTCCTGTTCAATCTTACAACAAACCAAATTTTGATAAATATTGTGATAAAAAAAATTGCAGCTGCAGTTCAAAAAAATCCGACAATATAAATTTTATATTGAAATTTTTTTTGTAAAGTTTTGAAAAGGTTAGGGTAGTAACTGTTGCGAATTAAAAAAGCTGATTTGTTTTCTTCTTGGATAAAAAGAATTTAACGATGAAATTACATTTAAAAATTTTAAGAGGGACTGCAGCAACAGATTTTATAGCATCTGATAATTATGAAGAAAATGGAAAATTACAAAAATGGAAAAAATCTTATAAAGCTTCTACTTTTACAACTCTTAATTAAGATAATAATGATGATTTAAAAAAAGGAAGAAAGAATAAAAATATTTTAAATATCACCAATTCTCTTCATATTGAAGCGTATGAAAATTCAACTGAAGCTGCTGTATCAGATTTATTTGAAAATGAAAATACTGAAGGATTAAAGGAGGCGGATGTTTTGATACAGTTTCGTAATCTTAGATTTTCGTGATTTTCAGGCAAACTAAGAGTCTTGAAACGAAAATGACCCTTTTTTAAATTTTTCTTATCAAAAAAGATGCATTTTCGTTTCGAGACTCTCAGTTTGCCTGAAAATCACGAAAATCTAAGATTACGAAACTGTATCAAAACATCCTCCTCCTTTAAAAAAAGAAAAATTTGAATCATACAAAACTTTAAAACAATGCTTTACTGATAGTTTAAAATCTCAAGTAATATTAAAAACAAAAAAATTGTCATTCATTTAATTTTTCACAGAATCCCTTTGAATTCCCTAGACAACAAAATGGAAATCAAAGAAGTGAACCAGAAGTTTTGAAATTTAAAGCATTTCATCGATTACATGATTCACAACCACCAACATCGTCTCAACAAATTGGAAATAATGATGAACAATTGGTTCAACCTCAAATGCCAACTGGTTCTGATACAGCAGTTAGTTTTTCTTTAAAAAATATAAACTAATGGAAAAATGTGGATTATTAAAATAAAGCAAAACGTGGTCGATTAAATAATTCACTATTAAAGGATAAAAACGTGAAAGCAAATTTATTACTAGAATTAAAGCCAGCAAAGTTGAATCAGACGGTACTTTTTAATATTTTTATTATAATTTTTAAAATAAATTATGTTACGTTTTTATAAAACTGCTTAAAAGTAATATTTCTTCTATTTGAAGAACTATTTTTATGGTTACTGTATTTTGAACTCTGCCTAATATTTTTAAAAATTAACAGAGCTAGTTTTTTTTGAAAAATATTTTTCATAGTTTTTTGCATTAAAAAAATTTCTTTATTATTGTTTAAAATCCCAAAAAATTAATTTCCTTTGTTTTTGCATTTTTTATTAAAAAATTTACATAAAAAAATGATAGAGATAAAAAGTTTATATTTTTATTAAATTTATTTTTTTCCATTGCACAAAAAAGATGAAATGTTGTAAAACAGGAGGTTGTTGCTGCTGTTGTCCAAATTTTCCTGGAAGAATTTTTGCATGGTTAATTGCATTTTTTATTTGGTATCAAATTTTTATTGGTGTTCATATTGGCCTTGTCTCAAATTTGGGTTCAATTTTTCATGTTGTAATTATAATATTTTGGAATGCATGTTTTCTTCTTACAATTTCGTCATTATTTTCTGCAGCTTTAATTGAACCCGCTGAAATTGATTCAAAGTATAAAGTACCTGATGAATTTCTTGAATCTTCGGCTTCAAATCAAACAATAAGTTTTCATCGTCAATTATCAAAATATGCAAATGAACATCCAGAACTTTCATTTCAACTTGTGTAATTTTTTATATTTTTTTTGCTGTTTAAAAAGTTTAATGGTCATTCTTAGGGATGTTGGAGATTTTAAATATCCGAGATATTGTGTTCATTGTCAAATATTTAAACCACTTCGAACGCATCATTGTCGAACATGTGGAAAATGTATTCCACGAATGGATCATCATTGTCCGGTAATTGGGTATGTCTTCTGTTTTTTAAAAGTGTAATAGAGTTAAGCAATCAGAAATGTTTTATTGTTATTTTTACAAATACATATTTCGAGATTTTTCTTATATTTTGCAAATACAAATTTCGTAATTTACTGTCGTTTAAAGGAACAACATTTTTGTTGATAATTTTGAATATTCCTCCTTTAATGTCTTTTTTTGTGAAATTTTTTTAAAAAACATTAATCCTGTAGTTATGGGCATTTTAATCTAAATTAATATTAGCTTAATCAAAATGGGTCCAAATTATTTGTCCCATTAACATTTAGGTAAATTAAAGGCATTTTGAATATAAACAAGAAGTAACGTAAACTTTTCGTTTGATCTTTTTTAACAATCTCGTGAAAAAATAAGTCTTTCGAAATAAGTTTTATTTTAAATTTTTTAAAATGCTAGATGAAAAAAAAAATTTAGTTGAACCAAAATTTTGTTTAAAAAAGTTTTGAAATAAGTTTCGAAAAAATTTTTGCAAAAAAAATCTTCTCGACTCTTTTTAAAATTTTATTTTAAAAATTACATTTTTTAGAACATGTGTCCATTTTCATAACCATAAATTTTTTCTATTATTTTTATTTTGGGCTTCAATTTTATGTTTAATGGGCGTAACATTTATTTCACCACAAGTTGTTTATCTCATAAATACATCCGGTGAACCAAAATATGGATCTTTAACTGAAGTTATTCCTGCAATGATTGTTACATCTGGTTTAACAAATGCTATCGTATGTTTTTTTTCTAATTTTTTAAAAATTTAATTTAAAAATATTTTTAAGGTTTGTGGTTTGGCACTTTTTTGTTTTCAAATGTATCTTTGGTGGATGTTAAAAAATAATGAAACAACTTTAGAATCTCATGAAGATGATGAAAAGCCGGATTATGATCTTGGAAAAGCATGTTTAAATATTAAAAGCATTTTTGGAAAACGAAAATATCTTTGGTTTCTTCCAATTCCAACAACTCCTGGCAATGGTTTCACATTTGTTCAAAAATTAGAAACCGAAAATAATATTGAAGAATAAATATTTTTAATTGTACTTTTTAAAAAAATAATAAAATACTATTTTTTAAATTCTTGTTTGAAATTTTTTAGGACATTTCTTTTCTTTTAAAAATATTAATATTACGGTCCTTAGAAATTTCGTTAATTTTCCCTAATTTTTTTGGTTATTTTTTTTTCAAAAAGTTACCCCCATTAAATTTTTATAAGCGCTCCCATTCGGATATTTTTTAAAAGAAGGAAAAAGGGGAGAGGAAAAGACCGGCTGCCCGATTTCGGGCCGTCCCAAGATTCCGGGGGGAGTCTTTCTTCTTTGTTACAGCGTGCGTCTGTCTTCGTTGTCTGTTGGTTTTTGAGTCGTTGCAAAAACCCCCCGCTTTCTGCTATATTTTCCTTTTGAAAAAAATGTTCTCAAAGCGAATTTGAAAAAAAAATGGTAGTTTCCCACAAAAAATATTTGGAAGAGGGTTTGCTTGGGTCGCATTGACTGAGCGTCAGAAAAAATCTACGCCAGTAATAAGAGAGTGTGGTGACCGACTGTCTGTTGTTTAAGCGAATACAGCTTTATATTTATTTATATTACGTGTCGAAATTTTTATAACAAATTTAAATTTTTCTTCTATTTTTCATTTCTATCAAAAAAAGACCATCAAAGTACATTTTAAAATAAATGATGGTCTCTTCAGAAGTTGTTGCAGAAATGGCGCCATCACAGCCGCGTGCTCCAATAGTGAGTTTAAATATCTTTTTTATTGATTTTATTAATTTTTTAACTAAAGGAAGAAAGAGGCAATTCGGTTGAAAGTGATCGATCGGCAAATCAAAAACCTGAAACTTCAACGGTTATTGAAAAGCCGCCACAAACCGTATCAAAAGTTGTCGAATGTATTGATATAGATGATGATGATGTACAACCAATTTCCCCTCCACCAGCAAAAAAGACAAAATTAGAAGAAAATGGCCATATCAGTAGTAATAATAATAAACTAAATAGTAATTCTACGACAGCGACGGACGTAAAAAAATCTCCAAAAGCAGTAGCATCATATGATGATTTATTGGATAAAGTATATGATCATGTACATACACAAGTTGCATCAAAAAGAGATTTGGGTCGAAAAGTTATGGATATTATGCTTGCTGCAATAAATCAAGAAGTTTTAAATGATCCACATTCAGTTCGAAAATTAATTATTGATAAACAACTTGTTCTACCAAATACAATTTCTCACCCGCCATCGATGGTTTGTTTTTCTAAATAAAGTTTTTCAATCTTAAATTCCCATTTCTTTTAGTATGTTCATTTATTGATTGAACATGATCCTGAACATTTATTAACAAGAATTATTCAAAAATTATTTGGAGAAGAAAAGCCAAAAGAATCTGAGCAAGAAAGGCTTGAAAAGCTTCGATTTAAAAGAGAATTTGCTGCACCTGCAATGACAAGGGTGGTTGCACAAATTGGTCAAGAACTTGTTCAAGAATATACTTATGGGGATATTGTACATGCAAGAAATTTACCTGATATGCCAAAAGATATTGAAGGATATAAACGGGTTGCAGAACAGCTAAAACCTGTATGGCAAAGTTTAAAAGAGAAGAATGCACCATATAAATCAAAATATCATGTTTGTCGAGTTTGCCGTTTTAAAACTGATAGCTTAGTTGCATTTTCAAAGCATCAATGGACTCTTCATTATGATGGCAAAAAATATTCTTGTACAATGTGCCCTGAATTTAATAATAATGTTGCACGAATTCGAAAGCATTATATGGATAAACATGAAATTGTTCCAACAGCAAATGAAGAACCTTCAAATCGTTTGGATTGTCCAATTTGTGAAGAAGATTTTAAATTTAAAGGTGAATTAAATAATCATTTGAAAGATTGCAAGCGACAAGCACTTAGTCAACGACGTATTTTACATCCAACAGAAAATGATAAACTTGCTATTAATCAATGGCTATGGACAAAACCAACATTGGAACCCCGAGTTGCTCGAACACAACCAAAACCAGTAATTTTTTTCAGTTTAAAAATTTCATATTTTTTGTACCTTTTAAATTTTTAGCCGCAACAACCACCAAAACCTGTAAAACAACCTGTACATGTTGCACCACCTCATCGACCAACATTATCTGCAGGTCCATCACATTCTCGTCCACCGACACTTCCATCTGCAGCAGCTGCATCAGGAATGCCACAAAATATTACTCAACTTATGCCATTAATACAAAGCTTAAATGCTAATCCTGCTGCTCTTGAAAAGATTAAAAATGAACATCCACTAGTATATCGGCAATTACAAACTCAACTTGGTAAGCTTGATCTGTTTTTAAAAAAATATTTTGCAATTAATATTCTTTTAGCAAATCTAAGAAATAATCCACAAGCATTGGCACAATTTCGAACTATGACACCACCAGTTCGTCCTTCAACACAAGCTCGAAAGACTACCGCTTCAGACTTTCCTCCACCTGGTGGATATTCTGCTTCATCAGTAAGCATTTATAAATTCAGAAATTGAAATCTATTTTTATTAAATGTTTCAGAGAGCTCCTGTTCTTCAAAGGGCTGTACCACCTCGTCCAGCATTGATAAAATTGAATTGTGAAATATGTGATCAAACATTGGATAAACTTCAAAGTTATTTGGAACATATGCAACATAATCATAAAAAATTAGAAGGTAAAACATTAAATGATATGTCACAAGGTGCTCCACTTGCATGCAGTAAATGTAAAGATAGATTTTGGTGTTATGATGGCCTTGAACGTCATTTGGTTATGGCACATGGTCTTGTAACTCAAGAATTTTTACGAAAAGCTCAAAATAAGCAAGATGGTGGACGTTGTCAAATTTGTAAAAAGGTTTGCGAAATTTTAATTTCCCCAATTAAATATTAAATTTTTTTAATCCATTTTTAGCAGTATGCCTTTAATATGCTTCAACATTTGGTACAAGAACATAATAAAAATCTTTGCTCTGCTGAAATTCGATATAGCTGTGATGTTTGCCAATTTTCATGTACCGTATATCAAGAACTTGAAGAACATTTATCAACTCAACATCCAAAGAAAGGTCCTGGAGCACATTAAAAATATTATATTTTAAAACCTTTAATTCGCAAAGTTTTGCCTTATTTTATTATTACTGCAGTTTTAAATATTATACAATACCCAACTTCTCAAATTTGCAGCATTATCTGTTTCTTCTTTCATACCTTTTTTTTTCCTTTGTAATTTTTTGAATGACTATTGCTATTGTCTATATTGGTTTTTTCTTGTTTTTCTTATTTATTCTAATGAATAAAATATTTTTTGTTCTAATTTTTGGGAGAATTATACTTTATAAACAACACAAAAATATTAATTATTATTATTATTATTAAGAAATTGCCAAAGTTTTCCATTGATTTTTCAAAAAAGAATGAAAACAGGAAAAAATAAAATAATGAATTCCAAGACAAAAATAAAATTTTTAATTTTTTTATAATGAGAGAGCGTAAAATTCAACGCTTAGGGGCTATCCAGATTTTTCGTAATACAAAAATCGTGATTTTGCCGACAAGATCAAAGCGGTGTGATAGTCTGCGAACCACCCCCAACTATTGCATTTTACCCTTTCTCACTGTAAATCAATGGAAAAAATATTAATTACTATTATTGTTATAAAGAAATTGTCAAAATTAATTATTATTATTAAGGTTCGCAGACTATTACACCGCTTTGATCTTGTCGGCAAAATCACGATTTTTAGTACTCTGCGTTGATACCACTGCTT